>BLKR01006467.1:0-56793 GCA_011170035.1 Teleogryllus occipitalis
TCATGATCCTCACGCCCGCCTTCGTCGGCAGCCAGGTACGCTCACTGGATCTTGTAAATAACCCTTTGCTCATTGTCCTCGCATCTCTTCGTCGGCAGCCAGGTACGCTCATTGTCTCTTGCAAAGAACTCATTGCTCATGATCTTCACACTCACTTCATCCGCGACTAGGTACGCACACTGGCTCTTACAAAGACACCATTGGTCATGATCCTCACACTCTCTTTCGTCGGTAGCCAGGTGCGCTCATTGGCTCTTGTAAACAACTCATTGCTCATGATCCTTTCACTCGCCTTCGTCGGCAGCTCATTGGAACGCTCTTTGGCTCTTGCAAAGAATTCGTTGCTCATGATCCTCACGCCCCCTTCGTCGGCAGCCAGGTATGCTCATTGGCTCTTGCAAAGGACTCATTGCTTATAATACTCACGCCTACCTTCGTCGGCAGCCACGCTCACTGGATCTTGCTTAAATAACCCTTTTGCTCATTGTCCTCACGCATCTCTTCGTCGGCAGCCAAGTATGCTCATTGTCTCTTGCAAAGAACTCATTGCTCATGATCTTCACACTCGCTTCATCCGCGGCTAGGTACGCTCACTGGCTCTTACCTTTGAAACACCATTGCTCATGATCCTTTCTCGCCTTCGTCGGCAGCCAGGTATGCTCATTGTCTCTTGCAAAGAATTCATTGCTCATGATCTTCATACTCGCTTCATCCGCGGCTAGGTACGCTCACTGGCTCTTAGTAAGAACCGTGGTAATGATCCTCACACTCTCCTTCGTCGGCGAAGCCAGGTACGCTCATTGGCTCTTACAAAGACACCATTGGTCATGATCCTCACACTCTCTTTCGTCGGTAGCCAGGTGCGCTCATTGGCTCTTGTAAACAACTCATTGCTCATGATCCTTTCACTCGCCTTCGTCGGCAGCTCATTGGAACGCTCTTTGGCTCTTGCAAAGAATTCGTTGCTCATGATCCTCACGCCCCCTTCGTCGGCAGCCAGGTATGCTCATTGGCTCTTGCAAAGGACTCATTGCTTATAATACTCACGCCTACCTTCGTCATGGCTGCTCATTGGATCTTGCAAAGATATAGGTGGTCATGATCCGTGCGGCAGTCTTCTTCGGTAGCCGGGTACTCTAAATACAAGTAACGCTCTTAAAAGTAATACATTACCCTCGATCCTCACGCCTACGTTCGTCAGCAGCAAGGGCTGTTTGTAAGGAATTCGTTATCACGATTATCCTGCCCAAATATATCCGCTGCCACGTAAGTTCGTTGACAATTCCAATTAATGCAACGCATCATTCATTCCAATTCGTCGACAACCATCAATGCGTATGATCTTCAACGTCTTTTGTTGTGTCGCCAAGATACTTCTGTGACCCTTCGTCGGCCGAATATTCTCTACGGACATTTAATATTGTCTGTGAGTTATCCTGGTAAATCGTGGTTATATCAGATTGGCCTTAAACGATACGAATGGCAAATAAAGATGGCAAAAATACATCTACGTGAGGGTTCTACATTGAAATTGTGTGAATTCTGTTTGTGTGTGTATGTTTGGGTTTGTATTCATAGTGATACCAGTAGGTTAATAATTATTTACAAACGCGTAAGAACGCGATGCCCGAAATCAAATTTGCTCTGTGAATGTAATAAAAGTATATTTGTACCTTGGCGAGTGCAAAAAGTTGTCAGGGGAAGATTGATACGGCAACGCAACGACTGATGAATAATTGTGAATATTAATGGTTTCCGTGTGTGGGCAGTAGTAGATGGAGATGGCTAGTGCGTAGATGCTCGCTAAATTGTTGGGAATGTATTCTCCGTTCACCCTAAGAAAAAAGTGGATGTAAACAACAGCACGTGCTTTTGGATTCTTGCTATTGGTTAGTTGTCGCGTTACAACCTCAGGCGTATTCATATGCAGAAGAAAATAGTTTTCGATATAGTGGCTCATATCTCTCACAATGTTAAAAATTCCAAACGAAACTTATAATCTATGACTCATACTCGAAAATAAGAAGACAGTTGTTCCCACGCCAGCCCTTCCGAAAGAGGAGATATCGATGTCGGTGACAGTTATGTGTTCAGTCATGCGCAGTGGTGCCAGTGGGAGCTGGAGACTTATGACGCACCCCCTACCGGAGAGTTGTGAATGTAGTTGACTTGTTCCCGCAAAAGGGCAGTGGTGCCAGTGGGAGCTGGAGATGGCAGTGCACCGCCTGCTGAAACGTTGTGAAAATAGTTGATTTGTGCCTCTGTGTGTGCTCAGTGGTGAGAATGGATTCTAGAGTCCGCAATGCTTCCTCTGCTGGATAGTTGTGAATGTAGTTGATGTGTGCCTTGGTGTGTGATAGATAGATAGATTTATTAAAGTTCGCTTTGAGCTAATGCTCGGTGGCAAACATTATTACAACTAGATATACGACAATTACAAAACTATTATGAATATTTACAAATATAATTACAATTAGAATTAGAGATTAATATCCTAGTTATAATTAATTTTGAGTTATCTATATGTTGACTTATAGCTTTTCTAACACTTCACTCCACTTCACTTCACTTCATTTCATTTCACTGCGCTGCACTACACTACACTCCCCTCCCCTTCCGTGCCCCCACCACACTACACTTCACTTCACTTCACTTCACTGTATAAGAGACATGACCATATTATTAATAATACTAACGATTATAATAATGAAACTAATAATAATAATAATAATAATAATAATAATAATAATAATAATAATAATAATAATAATAATAATAATAATAATAATAACAATAGTAATAATAATGATAAAAGTCCCAGTATTATTAATGATGACCTACATAGAATTAAGTATATTTTTAAATTTCACTACATTAGAAGGAAGAGTCTCTAGTGCTTTTGCAGGTAGTTTGTTCCAATCTACTATAGTACGATTCACAAAGGAGAACTTGCCTACATCAGTTCTTTGCTTTCTACATCGTATTTTCCAGGGATGGTCTCCTCTACTTTTATAATCAGGTTTCTGTAATCTTTTACTGAGGTCTGCCCATGCTGAGTCCCCTTTGTATGTCTTGTACATTACGCATAAACGCGCCCGTTCCCGTCTCTTAGATAAGGGTTCCATTCATCTCGTCCATCAACGCGTCCATGATTTACAAACTTTTCGGCCCGTTTTTGAATTTTATCTAACGCCTCGATTTGCCCTTTTCTGTACGGGTCCCAGCAGGCCGCTCCGTACTCTAAAATAGGACGAACAAGTGAAGTATATGCCAAGGATCGGGCATTCAAACTACTGTTTTTTAGAATGCGCATTACAAAGTGCAGCGCCCGCCATGATTTCTTGACCGTATTGTTAATATGATCCGACCAACCCAAGTCGCTACGCAGGACCAAACCCAAGTACTTACAGTTTTTTACACGCGGTATATCGTTAGTTCCTAACTTGTAATTCGAGTGTACATTCGAGCGAGATTTGGTAAAACAAATGAATTTACTCTTTTCCGGATTTAATTCCATCTTATTTCTGCACGCCCAGTTCCATAAACAGTTAAGATCGTTCTGTAAGATATTTTCATCCGAAGACGCGCCAATACTCCTATAAATTATGCAATCATCGGCGAAAAGTCTAACTTTCGATTTTATTCCAGTTGCAATATCATTAATAAACGCTAAGAATAGCAATGGCCCTAACACACTCCCCTGGGGGACCCCAGAGGTTACATCGGCTTTCGATGAGTGTTTGTCACCTATTCTGACTGCTTGAGTTCGGCCCGTAAGAAATTCTTTTATCCACAAGATTATTCGATGATCTAATCCAGTTTTTGACAGTTTTTCAATTAAAAGGCCATGTGGAACCAGATCAAATGCTTTAGAAAAGTCTAATATTACTGCATCGACCCTACTCCCTTCGTCTCAATGAATCTGCTATGTCCTACATAAAAGAAATAGTCTGGCTGTCGCACGAATAGCTAGGACGAAAACCGTGTTGATTTTGAAAAAGCCAATCGGTTGTGCGCAGTGGTGCCAGTGGGAGCTGGAGATGGCGACGCACCGCCTGCTGGAGGGCGCCGGGAGGGACTTCCTGGTGCTGGTGGAGCTGCAGCCGCTGGATGCCAGGGCCCTGCCGCGCCTGCTGCGCCTGCTGGTGGAGACGCGGACCTTCCTGCAGTGGCCGTCGGGGTGCGCGCCGGGCGGGTGCTGCGGGGGCGGCGCGGAGGGGGTGGAGGAGGCGGCGTGGAGGCGGCTGCGCGCGGCGCTGGGGCCTCCCATAAAGCGCTCCTCCCGCCACGGCCTTTCCTCACACTCCTCCGCCCTCGCCCTCCCGTCCGCCCCTTCTGCCCCGCCAGCCACTGCCAGTCTGCCTCCACCGGAAACCACAGTCGCCGTTCACTCCGCGGGTATTGTGAAAGATAAGAACTCGTTTCTTTCCCAAGGGGATATTCAACTGTCGACGCTGACGTAGTGTGCGAATTTGCGAACATTTGTAATTTTTTCCCTAATCGCAGTGGTCTTGTTGAGAAAAATTGCCAACGCCCTCGCCCTCGCCCTCGCCCTCGACCTCGACCTCGACCTCGCCCTCGACCTCGACCTCGACCTCGACCTCGACCTCGACCTCGACCTCGACCTCTTCCCCCAGCCCATGCCAGTCAGCCTCCAACACCACCAACGCCATATCCTCTAGCTATTGAGAAAAATAAGAACTCATTTCTATCAGAAGGGGATATTCAAGTATCAACAATGACGTAGTGTACGAATTTGCAAAATGTTTTTAACATTTTTATTCAGGCGCAACTTCTATTTTAAGGTGGTAAGGTGGAGCTTTTCTTGTAGAAATCGACCCCCGAAAAGAAATTTAAAATATATTTATAAATGTATTTATTCATTATTAATGGATTTCTGAGTTTCATTATGTAACAATCATATCAAAATTTTTCTTTGTCAGTTGGATAACGGCTATCCATAACGCATTTAAAGCTTTTTGACAGGGAAGAGAAAAGCGTTAGACTTCCAGTTCATTTCGCCATAAGGCCTGTGTAAAACCTGGTGTGATGTCATGCATTCACTGAATAGGGTTACCAGCAGACAACGGCTGCGGCCAGGTAGCCTTCATGGGTGAGGATTAGGGTCTGAAGAAGGGTATGCTCAACAGATAGCGTTGCTATGCAGCTCAGCGAGTAGCATTGAGCATCAACTAGTTTTCCTATTAAGCGCTAGGAGTGCTACTTTGACTGTATCGGAAGAGATTATGTATATAAGAACAATGTATACAATGCAATGTAATGTAATACAATGTAATGTAATACAATGTAATGTAATGCATTTGCAGCCTTCCCTATTTAGAAAACCACGAAGCGCGGCTGTTCTTATTCCTAAGCCCACTGGTCTTGTTGGGATATAGTGCCAACTGAAACACGTTGAAGTAACGTAATGCTGTAATCACATCGTCCGACAAGTGCATTATGGCGTGGATTTTAGCTACTTTTATATCACTTGTGAATATTCTTTAAGAGTACAAATTGTTCTTTAGTCTAATATACTTTCCTTTAAAATCTTATGAGTGATATGCTAAAGCTCGACCTGTGTATGACCACTTGTGTTTTCATGTCATTTTGAAAAATGACACTAATTTTTTCTCGAGGATCCGAAAGATAACCTCATCCATGACGAAATTAGAACTTGTAATTTGAAATTCAGAGTGCTGTTTTACTGTTATTTTCAGAGAAACATATATTAGGTATTGCAAGTATAACTGAATAGGTTTTAATATATTTTAAAAGAAATTATCAAATATAAAAAGTTTTCTATATAGCAAGTGTTTAATTTATTTGTAGTTTATTTATGTACTAACTGAAGTATCCGGCGTTGCTCGGGCATTTGTTACAGTAAATTATTATTCTGAAAGAGGAGTTCAATCTTTTCATGCCCTGCGGCGGGACCTACCTCTATCTCCATCTCTTCCATTCTATCCCTTCTCCGCCCTACTCCCTGCCATGCTCTGTCCGGCCACGCCACGATAGCTGTCTTCTCTTGACCCCCATTTGGATTTTTCTGGATTACCTCGCTCGCTTTTCCACAAATAATTACATTTTCCTTATTTGAATTTCTAGCTTCTAAACATTCACTTCATAACTAAAGGCAATAAATAAATCTAAACTACAAAATATAATACTTGTAGACTCACATAATTTTTGTGGAGTTTTATATTCCAACACTACCAATAAATTGTCACGTTGTAAAACTTATTCTATTTTTATATTTTTTCTTCTATTGTATTCACAAATAAAGTCTTGAAATTGATCTGCCAACTCGTGACCTTGAAGGGACTTACTGTTTTAAGCTGAGTATAACATGCGGAAGTTCATGCACGGGTACGGGTAATCTACGTATGAAGTTTCGTAGAGAATTGATTTATTGAAGTGGAGAGTGAAAGCGTACCTTTCGGTGGTGAAGGAATGATTATTTAAATTTATGAGAATCTTTATAGAGTAATGGGAAATGGGTATTAGGAGGAGGCTGTTTTCCAAGGTTGTTGAAATAGAACAAAAGAGGTTATTTTTCATAATGGAAAATCTTTCTCCAAGCCCGGATTCACTATGATCTCAGAATTTGGGAGATATAATTGTCTAAATGGTTAATGGTACCCTCCCGCCAGCCATTATTCTTCTAGGGTCCTAAAACGCGAACTCAAATTCAATTAAAAGCACTTTAATTATATTTAAACGGCAATTGCCACCGCGTTGCGTTAAATAGCAAACTTTTCTCAATAAAAAAAAGAGACCGAATATGAGAAGAAAAAAATTTGAAAAAGGGTGAACTTTTGTGACGATTGAAACTATTGGTATGATAGGTAGATAGATAGACAGACAGACAGAGACAGACACACATACAGAGACAGACAGAGATAGACGGACGGACACGGACGGACACGGACGGACACGGACGGACACGGACGGACACGGACGGACACGGACGGACACGGACGGACACGGACGGACACGGACGGACGGACAGATTGATTTTATTCAGTTTTATTTTCTAGTCAGTTTTATTCTATACTCGTCTATTATATTCCGCAATCATGTGTTCCATCTGCTTGCATACAACTGATGTCAAACTTTTAGGCCTGTAATTATTGACAATCCTTTTGTCTCCTATTTTGTGAATCGGCACTACAATTGCCTCTTTCCAATTTTGAGGAATCGTATTATTATTTATAGTGACGTCCATTAACCGAGCAAGGTAAGGTATCATGGCTTCCCCTCCCAATTTCAATATTTCTCCTGGTATTCCGTCAAGACCTACAGATCTATTTCTCCTAATTTTTGCGATCCTTTTTCTAATAATTTCTGCATCGACTCTAAAGGTTTCTGTTACGGGTGTTGTTTTATTTACTGATATCTGATTATTCGGCTTGAAAACCGATGCGTAATGCCTATTTAAACAAGCCGCCTTTTCACTGTCATTTGTAACTAACGAACCGTCATCTCCGCAGATCGCTGGAATACTTTCTTTGTTCCCTTTCTTATGTCTTACATACTTGAAGAAATTTTGCCAACAGTTCAATCGATCGTTTAGAATTAATTCCAGGTAATTTTCTTGGGTATGTAACTTTAATGCTAGTAAGTCTTCAGATAATTGTAAAAAAATATTTTTCTGTCCCTTGTTTACATTACGTTTACTATACGCTTTCCTAACCTTCCTTTTCAGTCGCCTCACTTCTTTGTTGAAATACACCGGATTCGAATGGCACCGTAGTTTCCTAGTAGGCACGAATTTTGCTAAGCATTCTAAAATTATGTTCTTAAAGTTTGTCCATATCTCTTCTACTGTACATCCGCTAGAAGCCCAAGTTGAAAATTTGCTTTTCAAATGTAATTGCATGTTTGTAACGTCTGTTCTATAAAACTGAAAATTTTTTCTTTCTTTTACGGGATCATTTCGCTTACCCTCTTTGCACATTTTTAGAAGGACTCCTTTGTGGTCGCTAATTCCAGGAACTATTTCGCAGAAAAGAAGTTTGTCCACCGGTCTAATAAGGAAAACGTCCAGTAAAGCATTATCGCGTGCCGGTTTAGTCGGTTTAGGTATAAAATATAAAGTTCCACAAAACGAATATACGTAAGTACATGTGTATTTTATATTTCGGTTTAGATTTGTTTATTAATTTTAGTTACAAAGTGAGTGGAGTTTTCGGGTGGGAGCCTCAATAAGAAAATATAAACATTTTTAGTGAGGAAATGAATCAGGAAGACCGGGCATTTCCAGATGTGAGCAAGGCGAAGAGGGCGGGGTGTGGCGGAGCGGGCATACAACAGAACAGAGAGGAGGAGGTTCTGCCGCAGGGTGGGAAAAGAAGTAATTCTCTTCTTGGCTAATAAATTATTAAGATAAATACCCCGGCAACGTGGGGTAGTTCTGCTAGCTTAATTATATTGGCAAAACAATCAAAATTGGCCTGCAGGTGAAATAACAAAGCAAAATACACTAAAATGTTTATTAATTTATATTTTTAGTTTTAAACTTTTTGGATTCAACCATACTTTTTAACACGGTAGAAAACGATTAAAAATCGCGCATGTCTTATTTCGCAAAAGTTCAAAATATTTTCAGCATATTCCTTCACTTACAATATTGAAGAGGAGATTTTCTTCCTCGAAGAAATCTCTTTTTAAAAGATATGTTTGAATAAGGCCATGCACAAGTTTTGGAAAATATGAATAGTTTTCACGTACAAGCGCTCTTCGCGCCGTTCGTTGTGCCAACAGCTCAAGCAGTACGCCCAAGCTACAAAATAATTCAAGATAACGCATGTTTTCTAGCTTTCAACGCGCGACACCCGCTATGCGACGCCCGTTGGCAACAATGCACTCGCGTGCAGATTAGAAGATAGTGTTAACCTACGATGAGCGTTGAGTGTCTCGTGTGCGCAGGCATCGACGCGCGTCGAAGCAGCTGTCACCATTGCTCTAAATGACCTGTATCAACGCAATGCTCGTGTGAGGCCTAAATTAAGAAAATATTGAATGTTTTTCTGTCCCATCCTCACGGATATAAGCTTACCTCTGCTCACGTTTTGTGGATGGCAAGGGTAATCATATCACACAAACTTAAAAAATTCAATCGATGATTTGTAATATTCCACTTTAATTTTTTTAAATTGCAATGCCACTTCAACCCTGGGACGGGACAATCAGCCCTCGTTTCACAGCATCTATCCAATTCAAGGAAATTTGTTGACCGATTCGTACCTGTGCGGCATCCACACACTTCATGTCAACACAGAAAAACACATCAGCATTTCTGTGGTGGACGTGTCCGCAAGCACAGTTCCACACTACTTTCAACTTGAGTGCCTCGTCTTCGAGGAGCCATTCCAGATCCGCTGCTTTACTCAGCTTACTACCTTTCATCCCGAGCACTCTTTTTTCCCTGCTCGGCAGCAACCAGGAGCGCATTACCCATTCGTTCATCAGGGCAATGGGGTTGTAGTCCAGAACCACTGCTCTGATATCCGGCCATCGGATACCGTCATATTCCCACTCCCATTGCATGAGGAAGTTATTTTGAAGATAGAGGTACTTTAAATGCGGGAGATTTGCCACGACGTTGGGAGGAAATTTTGAAATCTTGTTTGACCTCAGGTAAATGTGTGTTATGTTGGCGAGACCTGTAGACAACCAGAAGCGAAGCATCAGGAGAGACAAAGTAAATTAAGCCAACACCAAGTATTTTGAAGTGAAAAAAATCTTTACATCAATACAGCTAGTGCTGTAGAATGGAACAGACTTTCTCATACTAGTTTATGTTCTAATCTCTTTAGTCAGGGTTTGTTCTTTTGGTATTGCCCCATCCTCTGTCCTGCTGATGTCTAACGACCCCTCAAAGCCTTTTTCACTACAAAATATTAGTATATTTTCTCAGTGTTTCGGTCCTCTGATTAGAATACACAGGTCAACATGGATTTTCCTTTTTTTAACTTTGATACTTGTTTTATAGGTAAGTTGGTCACCTGAATCCAATAATGCCAATATTATTGTTCTATCACGTCACAATTTGAATAATTTCAGTAAATTGTGATCAAAAACATATTGAAAATACACATTATCTTCAATGAGTTAGAAACGCAAGTATATATTATTCGTGAAAATCAGTTAATTATGTCAGTTCATTTTGCATGATTTTGTAAAAGAACACGGCCACGTTACAAGATTATATTTATAAACTTATAAATACTGTCCAATATCTCTGATAAATACATGTATTCATAGCTCTATGCTTATAATAGCAGACACTGGTGCAAAAGTTAAATCAACCAGTGACTAAGATATTCGAATGCATTTCAAGCAGAGTGTTTTGAAAAACTAGTTCGTTTGTTTAAATATGTGTTATGCATTAACCATACAAAGAAAAATGTGTGTGAATGACCCAAATACATGTTATTATAATTGTGGGCTTCTTTTTTATTTGAAAAACAGAGACGGAATATAACCTCATTTGTCAGAAGTGTTTATAACACTTATTTTGGAATGAAACTGGTGAATTAGGATAAGCCGTGGGCCCCTCATACAGTGAGAAGTGTTTTTTGACAGTGAGTTTTGGAGTTTCTATGGTGTGAAGCGAGCCAAAGAACCATCTAGACGATTTTTATATTTGTATTTCCAAAGGAAAAGGATTCAATACAAATAACAGACACGGAATGGATTTTCCTGATTTGGGAGGCTTATACCACATAGCACTGACGTTCCTATTCCAGAACCTCCTCCGAACCTCGAAGTACCGTAGTGCATTCTGATTAAAGATCAACGCCACGCGAGTCAGCTGAAGAATCACAAGCACCTTAAACAAACCAAAACCTTCAACACAAACAGAACTGAACGTCTTAGTCAGGGACTTAAATCTCTCAAAGGATGCTTCTATAGCTTCATGTATGAAAGACCATCTTCTAGCTCCAGAAACGTATGTTACAGATAGAGTGAAAGACTTAGAATGTTTTTTTAACGGGAAAATTTTGTTAGTATTCACATTCCAAATCTCATAAATAAATTAGGAGGATATTATGAAGCAGATGAATGGATTCTTTTCATTGATTCATGCAAAAGATGTGTTGCTACACATTGGTAACAAGCATATCTACCAGTCGCACATTCCGTCCATCTTACGGAGACTTTTAACAATCTTAAATTGCTCTTCGAAAAGGTAAATTATAAGGATTATAAATGGATAATCTGCGGTGATTTGGTTGTGGTTTTGTGCATGTTAGGACGACAACAGGGTTACATCAACACCACCTAGATACAAGGCCTGCGCAGTTTAGTTTTTCAAAGCCAATATGTCGGCTAGAGAAGACTGACTTGTTTGAGTTGACGCGATTCATTTGTGTATTTTGAGTAGCACATGTAGCTTTTGAGTTGTGGTTACGTAGATGTGGTGTGTTGTTGATAATAGTTTGAATCATGGTGAGTAAAGGCTGAGTTCCCAGGAGAGGGAATTATGATGAAATGTGTAAGTTGCTAAGTTTATTGTTTACTTTTAGCTTTGTGAAGTGACTTGCGAACGTGAGAAATGGAGAACAATTCAGTTTTCTATTGTAATAATGGACTAATAATCAGTTTTCCTTTAAAACATACACGACAGACTTGTGGAGCTATGCCTTCTTTGTTGCCCAATGGTCCAGCTTACTTGAATCGCCCAAGTACTTCCTACAGAGAAAGTTCTCAAAAAAACAAATTGCGTTTAGAAAACGAGCATCTTGCTTGCTGCTATTGAAGAAAGTGTGGAAGAAAACATTGCAAGATTTAATGAAATATCTTTCAGTAATTTTGGTGGACTAAAAAGCAAACTGGAGTTCCGTATTTTGGACGATTATTGGATTAATAAGGAAGACAGTATTCTTTTTCAACATATTGATTGTAATTCCGCCCAAAAATTATAAATTCACTAGTGTAGGACAAGGAATTGAAACTGTTTTTATTGTTGTAAAAATGTATTAAAACTTGAAGGCACTGCAATATTAGAGAGGTTTGTAATGTGTGTTGGTTTAGAAAAGTTAGGTTAGAGGTATATTTTAATACAAGCAGTAGTAACAGTCCTCTTGATGTTTTTGCTTTAATTTCAGACCTCTTACTTCAAATCGATACCACAAATTCACAATTTGACGAACTCGTTGCTTGTATTCTGGAAAAAATAGAATTTGTTACTAAAAAGAGAAGTGGATATCCGTAGTCCATGGTTTTTCATATTGTCTTGTATGCTATTTACCATATTCTTATAAGTATTTCTAGCATTTAGGTTTCTTAATCATCCTAGGTCATCCTAGTATAATTAGGAGATTGGTTCTTCATTTGGTTTAGAACCTCAAATGGAAAAAAGTGAAAATTTTTTGAAGTACACGAGCAACAAATACTTCAATACATTAAGTGATAGTGGTAAATTAGTGACTCATAATGGATGAGATACATTTAAATGGATGAATTTTAAAGCAGAGAACATTGTGAGTACTGAATTTTATAATCAGTTACTTGCATCAAGTATTCTTACATTTATGATATGATCCATAATTTCAGATCTGAAAGAGATAGTACACATAGTTACTGTAAATAAAAAGTGTGCACAGGTCTTGCAAAATATTTTGAAACAAATATATTGGGATTAGAACAGGTAGGATTTTATCTACTGTCCGTTAAAAGTGATAATAACGCGTGAATAAAATGAAAATGCGTAAATTTAAATAATTTTCAGAGAAAACTTTTGAGTTTTCGAGAAATCCATCACATCATTTCAAGCACTTATACTCACAAATGCAATAATGTACAAAAACTTCCTGTAATGAAATTATCGATGTTAAATATTAAAAGAATTACATTTGTGTAATTTTTGATAATCAATAGAATAGATTAAAATGGCATTTGTCATACATTTTAGTCTATTTAGCACTCTCTTTTGAAAACGTTAACTGACAAAATCTGAAGCCGTTTTCCAATAATCTTATTTTTAATTTTGCCCATTTCCGGGAAAATTATATTGTTTTAAATGTATTTGACATTAATTAAATGATCAATTAAAAAGAAAAAAATTTGCTTGATTGAAGTAAACAATCTCTATCATCAATAATAATGTAATTGATCGAGGAGTTACAAAACATTTCAAAACTTTTGCAATTTCGAAAATTCAGAGATAACCATCAATGTCGTACATGTCCTCTTCATGAGCGTACTTCATGCTATTTTTACAAGAAATTTAAAGAAAAAAATTGGAAATATTAATGAGAAAATTTTGGAATTTTCCCAGGCATCATGTGTGGAAACATAATACCATTATTTTGATGTAGATACAGAGAGAAAGAAGTAGATCCTCATTTCTCCAAAGTAGGATATCTCATTTCCTGATATTATGTTTGCGAGCTCTTGAAGAAATTCCAAACAGACTATAGCGATTTTAAAGTAATAATTTTACTTTTAGACCAGTGAGGGAAAACAAACTACTCTTTGCTTGTAAGGTAGTCGTGCAAGAGACGTTCACCGACAAAAAGAAAACTGGCCTTTTCGAGACGCTCCCAAACGCATAAGCTTGATATCTAGTATACCCTAAACATTTTCCCCATAATTCCTACGCGGTAGATGTGATGAAATAATTCGTGAATTCTCTCTGAAAAGATAGAAAACTCATCGGATATGTTCTCCAAAATCTCAAAAAGATTCTGAAAGAGGGAATTTTGAGGTGAATTTATATTCGTAAACTCCAGACGGATAAAATGTTTACCAAAATATTAATGAAGCGGAAATATATTTGGAATCGTGGAACTCGGTCTTTAATACATTTCTATATACTCGTATCACAAAAGATCCTTAAAAAAAGCATCGTAAAACTTGTGCATGTAGTATTTAAAGCTCGAAGTTTTAGAGTGAGCTTGAAAGTCCATTGTATATGCTCATTTGGACGACTGTGTGGACTGTAATGTGGTCATTTTCAATGTCCAGATGTAAAAGAATCTGAGGTACGTCACAGGAAAATTAGGAAATGTCAATGCTGCGAGATTACTGATCGATGAACAACCACGAAACTTCGGACACTCACAATCAAAAATAGATAAGAAGCATGAGAGAAAAGTCTTTAATGCAAGTCTAGTAGATAAAGGGCTAAAAGTGTATTATTTAATTTTCTCATAATACGATAATTTTTGGAAATATAACAATTAATATTTTTGCTCAACCTATCTGAGTTTATTTCCTAGCTACTTCGCTATTGCAATAAACCTATACGAGATTTAAAAAATGTTTCAATTTTTGGTCTCATCGCAACAAAAAGCATACAAATTAGTTGAAATATTGTATGCAGTTTTCCGTACACTTGATAGGTGTATAACAGTGAAATAGTGCCCTATCGGCGCTGCAATACAACGGTCGCAAATATCAGGAATGTCCGGGTACGTTCAAAAAATAATGGAGAACATACTACGAAAAATTGTCTCGGTCCAAAATGTCTCCGTCCGTAATGCGACTGTTCAATCAAGCGGTTCTTACCTGCAAACAAATCTTCTGGTATTTCTTCAATATCATTTTTATCAGCATTCAGAAGTTTGAGCGATGGTGCCTGTCGCAGCATCTTGTTGCTAAGAGACTTGAGGAAATTAATTGGCATTATTAATGCTTCCAAATTCTCTAGTCCTTCCAATAGATTCTCAGGCAAATGAGTCAGATAATTTGATGTGAAATATATCTTTTTCAGGGAAGTTAATCCGGCAAAAATTTCATCTGGCGCAGACGTTATCCTGTTGTTGGTTAGTTCCAGAACTTTCAGGTTAGTCAATCCGTTAAACATTTTTTGGGGCAAAGTCACTAAACGCATTTTTTGCAGGGATAGTAATTCTAATTTTGAAAGGTCACTGAAAATAGAAAATCCTGACTCATCTTCCAATATGTGCAATGGGTTATCGGCCAAGTAGAGAGAAGTAAGATTGGATAAGGGTATAAACATTCCTTTAGGAAGAACAGTCAATTTGTTGGAGTGTAGTTCAAGCGTTTCAAGCATTGGCACATTCCTAAATACATCTTCTGGAAGTGAAGATATTTCATTATTCATAAGATAAATGTGCTTAAGACCGTTGACATTATCAAATAATTTAGAATCGATGCACGTAAGTTGATTCGACGATAAGTCGAGTTCTCTCAACCGAGTGAGGTTCGCGAGGAGTGTCGCAGGAAGTGTCTGTAAAGAGCAGTTACTAAGGGAGAGACTGACCAGCTCACACAGATTCTCGAAAACTCCGGAAGGCAGCTCAATTATCACGTTGCCACTTAGGTCTAGACTTGTGAGGTTCTTTTGTTGCGCAAATGCTCGAGCTGGGAGACCGTTAAACGTGTATCGAGCTAACCTAAGTGATTTGAGAGGTTGCAGCAGATCGAGAGTATCCCATGGAGACTCCACCAGACCACACTCCGAGATATCGAGATTCTCGAGAGAAGGTAGCGATATTAACGGAATAGAATCGAGACGAACGTTTACCAAGCGAAGTGTTCGAAGGCTTTTCAGCATCTGGAACTCTGTGACGGAGGTTGAGATCCAAGCCACATTCGATAAGTGGAGTACTCTTAGTGTTCTGAGATTATGGAAAAGACCTGGTGGCAACATTTGTAGTGATGTGCCTGCTAATGACAAGAACTTAAGATTTGTGAAATTTGACAGGGTGGAGTTATTAATCCATAAGATGGGATTTTTAGAAAGGTCCATTATTTCTATAGTAGGGCAACCTTCTAAGGTATCAATGTCGATTATGTAGTTCAGAGAAGCGTTGAAGACGTGAAGAGAGCAAGGGGATGGAAAAAATACCTTACATACTTTATTGCGTGAGATGTCCAAATACTGGAACAAAAGAAATGCCAAATAAGTAATTGAAGGGAGACTGGAGTAAGGGGAATATACGGGTCCTGGATCGGAAGTGAGATAAGATAAGCCATTTCCGGTCTCATCTCACTTCCGATCCAGGACCCGCATGACCTGTGACGCGAATGACGTGGGGTCTTTGGCGCGGTGCGCGCGCTCTGGTGACGAAGTTTGGAAGTGAGGTGGCCCGCTCTGCTGGCGAAGTGTGTAAGTGTGTGTGACGTAGCTTTGGCGCGGTGCGCGTGCTCTGGTGGCGAAGTTTGGAAGTGAGGTGGCGCGCTCTGGTGGCGAAGTGTGTAAGTGTGTGTGACGTGGCGTGGTGGTGGTGTTTCAAAAATGCTTACCGTCCGAGGCGGATTCGAACCAGACCGAGTCCCGTTTCCTGTGACTGCAGGGGTGGGGGGGGGTTGGCGAGCGCTTTGGCACTGAGCTACGGCGGCATCCGCAGTGGAGTTGTGTGGCGAGAGGTACTGATAGTACGCGCGCGCGCGGCGCTGTGGCGGCGGCGGCGGCAGCGAGTCGGGCGGGCGGGCGGATGTGTCTCGATAGCGCGCGCGCGCGCCCAACCGCAACCACATCCGGATGTTGTCTGTGCGTGGAGGCAGCGCGCTCGCGCCCGAGGCCGGCGACCGGGCGGATGTGGTCTCATTAGCGCGCGCTCTGCGAGCGTCGACTGGAAGGAAGGAGAGAGAGAGAGAGAGAGAGGTGTGCGCGCGTGTATTTTGAAAATACTTATTTCATAACATAAAATGAATGATTGTTGTTGGTTTGATAAAAGGAAATCCTACAAGGATAAAATGACAGGATAACAAATGAAAAACAGTACAAATTGAATGAATGATTTTTATTATAATCAATTAATGCATACAAATCGATACAGGAAAAAATTGACATTCATGTTTGTGTGCTGGCTAGATATTTAGCGATTTCCCTTTTGATTTTATCATCTACATATGCTTTTGTTGCACCGTCTTCCTTTTTGATGGGCGGCGCCACGTTGACGAGACGTTTTTTCATCACGTTGACGTTTCCCAGTTTGCTGCATCGGAGTTTTGGAATTTTTTCTAATTGCGTCTTGATGTTTTTGATGTGGTCGACGTACGCTTTGTTGGCGACATCTTTTTCCTCTTGAGGAGAAGCCGTATTCGAAATGCGGTAATGATCGGCGTTGAAGGAGGTATCGTTGACTTTCCACTGGCGGAGACATCTGGATTGAGTGTCGATCACGAGTTGTAATGAGGTCTTTAGCGGTTGAATATGTTCCGTGATCGTGCAATCGACATCTCGTGATGCAATTTGACGAGCGTATTCCAGTCGTTCGTTTACGTAATCTTTGGTGGCAACGTACGCTGGTATATTGCAAATCGCGCGCGCGCTATCGAGACACATCCGCCCGCCCGCCCAACTCGCTGCCGCCGCCGCCACAGCGCCGCGCGCGCGCGTACTATCAGTACCTCTCGCCACACAACTCCACTGCGGATGCCGCCGTAGCTCAGTGCCAAAGCGCTCGGCACCCCCCCCCCGCAGTCACAGGAAACGGGACTCGGTCTGGTTCGAATCCGCCTCGGACGGTAAGCATTTTTGAAACACCACCACCACGCCACGTCACACACACACACTTCGCCACCAGAGCGCGCCACCTCACTTCCAAACTTCGTCACCAGAGCACGCGCACCGCGCCAAAGCTACGTCACACACACTTACACACTTCGCCAGCAGAGCGAGCCACCTCACTTCCAAACTTCGTCACCAGAGCGCGCGCACCGCGCCAAAGACCCCACGTCATTCGCGTCACAGGTCATGCGGGTCCTGGATCGGAAGTGAGATGAGACCGGAAATGGCTTATCTTATCTCACTTCCGATCCAGGACCCGTATATTCCCCTTACTGACTGGTCATTTGTAAGAAGTTGAATATAACATTCCCAATCTTAAGGCTAAATTCGTTAGAACAGATTTTGCTGAGGGAAAAAATCTTTATCTTTACTTTTGTACCTTTAAACTTCACAAGTTTGCAATTTATAAAATGCAGAGTTCGCCGGAAATGAGATTAGCACTTTTTCTTACAATTCTTTGATACTTACGAGGAAACAATTTGAAGAAAACATTTGGCGCCGTTATTCAAATGAATTGTTTAACCGATTTTTCGATATCACAAATCATGGACTCATTTTACGGTCCCACAAGACATGTATACTAACTAGATAACGTGTTATAAATAATTTTCTATAGGTAAGAACAAGATTTATCTACTTTCTCGTCATCAGGGACCGGCAATAAGAGCTTTCGAAAGCAATGTGTTGTCAAAAATTTGGTCTTTTTCTGCAGCATTGTAACACTTTATTTATACTGGGTAAGCAGTAGCGAGAAAGTAAATAGATGGATATGTTTGTGTTCGTGTTCCAGTTTAACTCTTCAACCCCTAGAGGGACAGGCGCTAAGGGAAAGTCCTTTATAGATTATTTTGATAAATGACCCAGGTAACGTCGAATAATAAACCGGAAATATAAAAGTATATAGCGATTAAGTACTTTGCCTAAACAGTTCGATTCTCGATAATTCCAGAATTAGCCTGATAATATTTTCGTTACTGAAAATGATATAAATTCTTTTATAGGAAGCATTTCGAATCAGGCATCAGATTAAGGTTCAGGAAGTTTACAATAGCCAACACGAGATGGCTGTGGTATGAGAAGTACGTGACAAGAAATAACAGACATGTAATAAACAGGAGTCACATTGCCGATGAGAAGGGTCTAAGGAGAGAGAGAGGGGGGGAGGGAGGGAGAGGGATACAGATACAGACACACACACAGACAGCTATTGTATATGAAGACAGTGAGAAGTGTAGGTTAAGTTCTGCAAGGGATAGGAGGAGAGTAACTTGGAACCACAGGACATTCGATCGCGATTCTTTCGCTGACGTGGTGGAGGGCAACGTTCTGCCAGTCAGAAACTCTGAGAATATGGTGGGAACTGTAACGAACCGGATCTTTGACGCTTGTGATGCATCAGTGACGAAACGCTCCAAGAAAGAACGCCGTCCTCGTGTGCTGGTGGAGTGACGAGGTTGCGGAACTTTGCAGAGAATGCCGCCGCACTCGGAGGTTGGCGCAACGCGAGTGGGGTAGCCTAAATGATGACACTCTCAAGGAAAATAGAATTGCCGCCGGAAGATCTTTCACAAAAGCTATTAAGATTAGCAAGGTTCGCTGCTGGAAAGAGTTACGCAACGAGTAGGCTGCTGACCCCTGGGATCGTCCGTATTAGGTGGTAACAGCCAGGTTTAAGGCTCTGTCCAGGCCATCCCAACTTGCCCGGTCTTCTTGGAGAAGGTAGTTTCTACTCTGTTTCCTCATCAGAGGGATGTGTTGTCGCCTATTGATCCGCTTGCAAGATCTACGCGAGGATCCGGCAATCTCATTAGATGAACTATCAAAGGCTTGCGATAAGCTTCAAGATTGAAAAGCTCCCGGCTTGGATGAGGTGCCGAATGTAGCTAGTAAGACCGTTATGAAGACCCGGCCAGATTTATTCTTAGAGGCATACAATGCGTGCGTGCGAGAGGGAAATTTCCTCCGTCGTTGGAAGCAACAACGACTGGTCCTTCTTCCGAAGGGCGATAAGCCACCTAGCGACCCGTCAGCATATCGGCCTATATGTTTACTAGATACTGCTGGCAATGTGTTAGAGCGGGTCATCTGCAAACTGATTAAAGCCTACACAGAGGGACCACAGGGACTGTCTGATAATCAGTATGTCTTCAGGAAGGCGATATGGGCCAGTGGACGCAATTAGGGTTGTCCTCGACATCGCACGAAAGGCAATTGAGGGCAAACGATGGAGAAGAGGCGCAAAGAAGTATTGCGCTATTGTTACCCTCGACGTCAGAAACGCATTTAATACGGCAAGGAGGAGTTCCATACTTACTGCGTTAAAAAAACTGGGAGTTACGAATTACATAATAAAAATAGTCAGAAGCTAATTTGGAAAGTACTTTACTATACGAAACTGAGACCGGAATAAAAAGTATGGTATCTCGAGTGGGGTTCCGCAAGGCTAGGTACTTGGCCCGCTGTTATGGAATGTTATTTTTGACTCCGTTTTGAAGCTGCCAGAAGGCGCTAGGGCTATTGGATTTGCTGACGATGTTGCCGTGGTAGTTGTCGTCAAATATACTGAAGAGGTCACGCAGGTTGCCAACGAGGCTGTAGCTACAATTTGGCGGTGGCTAATGTCGATGGGGCTCGAGATGGCCGAGCATAAAACGGAGGCTGTCTTGGTGACAGGTAGGAAAGTGAAAGAGGCTATTACTCTCAGTGTTGGGGGTAGTAAAATAGTCTTTAAGCCGTCTCTTACGCAGCAGATACGCTCAGCAGATACTTAGGAGTATTCGATAGTCATTTCGACGAGCACTTGCGTATAGTTAGCGAGAAAACGTCGCATGGCCTCCTCCTTAGCACGAATTATGCCTAACGTCGTGGGTCTAAGGCAAAGTACCGCAGGCTACTGTCTAGCGCGGTTAACTCTATGCTGTTCTACGCAGCCCCCATTTGCGCTGATGCCTTTAGGATCCAGTTGTACACACGCGGTGCGAAGTCAGTGTGCAGAATGTCCGCCTTGAGGGTGACCCAGGCGTTTCTCACGGTTTCGTATGACGCTGTGTGTGTGATAGCCGACATGCCCCCTATAGATCTCATGGCACAAGAAATGGTGAGGCTGTACTGACGTAAGCGAGAGGGAGCTACATATAGGAGTGTCGTCATGAAGGAGAAGAGAGAGATAGAAAGGGAGAGAGAGAGAGAGAGAGAGAGAGAGAGAGAGAGAGGTGATAATGGCTCATTGGCAAAGGCGATGGACTCTATCATCCACTGGTAGATGAACATTTCGTCTTATTTCTGCCATAGCAAAGTAGACCCAAAGGAAACCCAGAGATGTGGATCAATATTTGACCCAGATGTTAACAGGGCACTGGTGCTACCGTGCATACCAACTGCGTTTCCGGTTGGACGATGACTCCTCATGCCGAACCTGTGATTCCTTGGTTGAAGATTGGACCATTGAAGGCGATACACAAAAACTAGCAAGAAGAAAATGATTAAGGCCGTGATTGGACTTAAAGAAGACAAGTGAAAGGTGGGCATTATGACTTGCAGGACAGAACGTGCGGAGCGGTGTTAGGGAACAGAACGAGTTTTGGTCATGACAGCGAATGGATACAGATTGACTGTGTTGGTTTGAGTTTAATCATTTTAGTCTAACCAGTGGCTCTACCGAATGGCACAGACTTTCTCGTAGTAAAGTTTTCTAATTTCCTTGGTGTGGATTGGCTTGACGGTTTTGCCCCATCCTCTTTCCAGCTGCCATCTTGCCCAAAATACATTTTTTTGACATTTTCTTAGCTTTTCGGTGTCTTAATAGTTGTTGAGACTGCTAAATATTGGGAGAACATTTTTTAAGAAATTGTGCCAAGGATACTACTTATCGTATTTTTGTGCAGTCTTGTCATGAGGGAAGACACTAAAAATGATAAATATCCAGACTGTTAGCCT
Organism: Teleogryllus occipitalis; assembly: GCA_011170035.1. Classification (NCBI taxonomy): domain Eukaryota; kingdom Metazoa; phylum Arthropoda; class Insecta; order Orthoptera; family Gryllidae; genus Teleogryllus; species Teleogryllus occipitalis. The sequence continues at coordinate 21,431 of BLKR01006467.1, forward strand.
TCCTTGGCATAAGGCTCAATAAGTATTGAAGAAATTGTCAGTATTACCTGTGTGGGCGAAAAGGAAATCGTTTTCCTTCTGGTTTTCTCTCGGAATTCGTGCGAGTGAACTAAGTTGAGGCGTCAACCTTGTTGCTTCACGAAACATACAGATGTCGGGTCGCAACACGAACCTCACATAACTAAATTGCTTTTTAGTGCATTCGATTCATACGCATGAATTACCAGCTATTTACATGAGCTAGTGCCAACATTTACATTACTGCTCGGCTTCTCTGATTTTCAAACAACGTGACTTCTCGTCTTAAGTAGAAAGAGTTGATTTCTGAGAATTTGTCGTCAATGCACTGCGCTGAACACGTCTTTGGGCCTGGTCCGTGGCGTGCTCTCACGGTCATCTTTGAAAGCAGTTTAAAGCAATTCAAATCACTTCATGTGAGGAATGGAATTCTTTCTCTCTGCAATCCAAACGACGGGTTTTTGAGGGGAAAAATAAAAATAAAATCTCGAGCGTGGGACGTTTGAAATGTAGAACGCAAAGTACGTTGTAATGAGGAAAGAATCTCGACTAGGCTATAGCGCTATAGACTATGTGGATGAAAACTGGTACGTTGTCAATAGGAATTTACACCACTACGACCAATATACAAGTTGCCAACTCGTGGTTATGGAATACAGATTCGCTGACTACTCACTTGCAGTGCATAAAATGGCTGAAAATCCTGCTCTTCCGATAGTCGAGCTGCCGTCACATCGAGAACGACTAGTTGAGGGCCCAAAGGCGGTGCTTTGAAGTGTGTGTGTCTTAGAATCAGTTCACTGACGGAAAGGCTCAGTGTGCCACTTATCTTCGCAATCGGGTTGTGCGATAAGTCTACTTTCATGACTTTGCCCTTACACACGTTGTCTCTGGCCATTGAGAAAGATAACCTCTTTCGAGACGAGCAGTCCAGAGTGGTGTTGGTGCAACTGCATGGAAATTCCCGTAGTGCTGCTTGAGCTCTGGAGAAGCACACGGTCGTAACAATGATGTACGTGAGCCATGGTTTCATCTTTGCAACCTGAGCGAATAATATCAATAATATGCATCGATTAGTAAGAAATATACAGTGCGCCAGGAAAGTCTCTCCGCAGTGGTACAATTCTGTGTGCAACAGATATTATGTTGTAGTACGAGCTGCGGCTTGAAAACGTAAATTGTGTACTCACCACAAACATAATAAATCCTAGAAGTATTTTTCCTTTCACTTGTTTCCCAGTGATCTGGTTGCTACCAACAAAAATGCAGTTTTTAATAGGAGGCCCTGATTTGGTTAACTGCGGAAACTTTCCTGGCGCACTGTATTTATGAGTAAACAAACGAAATTTAGTGAGAAATTCTTTATGGTATTAAAGTTAATAAATATCAGAAATCATAATAAAGTAAACTGAACAAATTAACTGTGAAAAAAAGTTAACTGTGAAATTAGAATATGGAGTACAGTGTGAAAGATATTTCCGCCTATCGATAAAACATTTCATGTAAATAAACATTATAATATCGATACAATGAAAATTCATAATATAATTCGATATAAAGAGTAACACTCGGTTGAGCTCTCCTTTCTGTGGGTATTGAGATGAACTGTATTCACCTCAAGCACGAAAATTACAAATATTCTAGATTTGGAAAATAAAAAGTTGATTGAGAAACAAAGCGATGTATCCACGGTGTAAATGACATCTTCTAAAATACAAGATATATAAAAAACAGTTAAGACAACACAGGAGGGAAAAAAGAAATAATTGAAAGAATTATGTACTTTCACTAAACATTTAAATTGAGTGGGAATAAATATAGTCATTAATTTATTTTATTTACGTATGAGCAATGCAAAATCAGACTAGAAAAGAGACTAGCTAATAATAGTGTAGGATTCATAAAACAATAGAATATCAGAAATAGGGGAATGATGGTGTGCTGATTGTGCAGTTACTTGTATCTTTGGGCCAATGTAGTGCATCCATCCATTATAATACATAAACAAAAGCTAACACACCTGTAATGAGGTAATCCCACTGATCTGGTTAAATAAAATTATAAAAAGCATTTCTAAAATATGGCTTGTAATTTTTTATTAAACTTTGTCCTCTGATTGCGTCAAGATCTCTTTAAAAATTGTGCGGGTCTCATTTCGGTTAAAATGTCTGAATTTTCGAAAATTGCAAAACTTGAATTTTTTTCCGCATGTTCCTACAACTTACAATATTTAATATATTAGAGATATATTGTTAATACAAAATGTTGTTTAAAAGCAGATCTTTATATAAGGTCACGAAAAACTTTTAGAAAATGTGAGTCATTTTTGCGTCATTTAGCGTGAAATAGCAATTTTTAATTTTTTAAACAATTTTTTTTCTGATGAAACGGCTCAAACTTTCTTCTTTAAATTTTCCCCTTATATGTACCAACGACCGGCTTTTATGGTATAGTGGTTTTCATGCCGGGCTACTGATCCCACGTTCGCGGGTTCAAAGCGGACGGACGATTGTCGGCATGTAAAACAGATCCCAGGGAAGGCACTTAGCCGATCCTGGCAAAATTATATCCTCTAGCAATTTAGCACCAATAAGATTATGGATATTGTGTCTAGACCTGCGTTACCTGATATTTAAATCAAACGTCAAAATTGGCGCTATAGCGCTCATACGGAAAGCTATGGCAAACTACCCTAGGTATACTTACTCGGGATGTCTCACAAGAAGGCGCTAGGGGCTTCTGGAGACTAGCCTACGCACTAATCAGTGTATGGCACTAAAAGAAGAGAAGATGTCTCAAAGGACGGTAAAGGATGTGCCGCTTATCTCCTTTCCGGTGAAATCCCTATATTTACATAAATGGCAAAACAAAAAAACATTGTAAATGTACAATATTAATAAAAGAGATTTTGGTCTTAAATAAAATTTGTTTTAAAAAATCATATCTTTAAAAATGACCATGTAACGCTGTTTCAAAAAAACTATCTGTCGATGCATAATTTCTGCTTGATATTAATGCAATTTATCAACAACAAAAATTCTCAAAAGTCGCTCCAAATATTTTCTTCAGATGTTTTTCACGGATATAGCAAAAATCGTTTAAAAACTTAGTGTCACATTTTCGTTGCACTTTCTGTATTTTCAAAACTTGCAAAACAATAACATTCCAAAACCACAATATTGATGAGTTTTTTTGCCTTAATGAAATCTGCTCTTTAAAACCAGATGTCGTGAAATTATGTAAATGAGAGTCACTGAATTTTGGAAAATTGCAACTGCAAATATCAACTTTCTTTAAAACTTGGGAAGGTTGAATACCCGATGTGCCTCTGATGGTGTAGGGGTGACAAGTCTGGCGAGCTACTCTAGCATGCGTTCAAATTTCAGTGCGGATTTTTTTTTCTGGTTGGAAACAGTTTGCAGATTCATCTAGTATTATAATATTGCGTAGACGTTACGAATAATGTGAAACAGAAAGACACAGAAAGTGTGTGCTGTAGTGGCACCACTAGATTTATCTTAAAATGTACTCCTGGCACACTACATATGTATTAGTATATGCCTACTAAATAGCTTTTGCATTCACAAAAATTTAATAATGGTACAATTGTAATTTATATCACAATTCATTACATTTCAAAACTGTTAAAAAAGTTAATTATATTCATCAGTTCAAAACTTTTATTTTAACAAAGCATGTAATTTACCGTTAGTGCCGTTATCTAAAGTGCGAGTACTTAAACTATTTACGAGAAATTGCTTTAAATTTTCCTCTCGTAAAATAGTATTTTAATGTCATATTTGTCTTCTAAAAATACTGTATATTTTAGTTACATGTAAAACAATTTTTTGAAATGACTTACAAGAACAAATTACTATAATTTCTTAATATCCGATATCAGTGACCATTTTTATATTTCATGTGTTACAGATTTATTATCAACATACCTTGACTCTAGTAAAAATGAAGCGTAATGGCGTCATCTACTTCGCAACGTATTTTGAGTTGTGAAGAGTGTATCCATATCAGAAAAATTAAAACATATCGCTGATTGCTACACAGTATGGCTGTTTTCTGCAGCAGGAAGAAAAATCGGAAACAAGTTTTGCAACATCCGACAGTTATCCGCTAAACCTTGAATTCGTCATTTAAAAAAGTTGAATGGTAGCGGTGTAATTTCTATCAGGAGAAGGTTTTTATTTTCTCCTAGCGAGGACTTGAATATACTGCATTAAACATTTTGTTCATTAACAGTTGTTTGTATGTACTTAAGTTTCTTTATTAAATGTTTAGGTATTCCTCTTTGCTGAATAATTTGCCGTAGTTTTTCACGTTTGACTCGATCTAATGCTTTTATGTATCCATAAGTAAATTGTGTAGCTTCCGATTAAATTTTCTGTGTTTTAATTAATTTCTTTGATGATAAATACGTTATTTGCTCATGACCTACCTCGCTGGAACCTCGATTGTTCTTTCAGCAGGATGACTTTACTATCTTTTATAATCTGCTAGTTAAGAGTTTTACATGAATTTTGTATCTTCCAACATATGTTAAGAAGGCGGAATAGTCTTATTTTTTCACTTTCTGGTGAGTATTTTGGAAGCCCAACATTAATACCATCTGAGTCACGGTTTTTCCTATTTTTATTATTTTTTCCTTCGATGTGTGTTCCAGTTTTTTTATTGGATGTATTTCGTATAAGGCAGAAGGCTGTAGGTGGCAGTTTTGGGTCTAATCATTGTCAATTTCTACTGTCCATTGCTGTTTCAAATAATGGAGTCACTCACCTCCTTTTATTGTATTTATATTTTCAACATCACGTTGGGTATTAACTATATGGCTAATAATCTTGTATGTTTCTGCCTGCCATGCACATTATTTTCTATGTTGGAGATATCTGTCCCAACGTTCTCGTTGAGCAGTTCTTATCATTGCTTTGGTTTGATTAACAATTTTTTTACAGCTGGAGACGTAGTTCCATCCTTGTTTGGAGCCACGTATTGTAGGCTATACTTGTTTCTTTAATAGCATTCTTTAGGTCTTTGTTTCAGACTTAAAGTCGTTTCTTTTTTTTCTTCTTACCAAGACATTCATTAAGTTAACAATTATTTGCGCGAGATTTCGCCATTCTTCATCCTGATCATCATTATTCTCCATTTCATTCTTTGAAACTGTTATTATTTTACTGTAGAGATAAAGTATAGATATTTCTGTGAGAAGATACGTTTTACAGCAATATTCTTTTTTATTTGACGTTTTCCCAATATTTTTTTCATTTTACATTAGTTTGATTTTGACTTCTACAAGAAAATGATTAGAGTTCACATCAGAACCTCTATAAACGCTTACGTCATCGAATTGTCGAATCATGTTATCCTTTGCGCGAGAAGGAAATCATTTTATCCTTTGCAAGGCAATAGTGTTATACTGACTGAGTCCCTCTGGCTGCTCAGGTAGATGTATGAATACATTTGTCCCTTTAGAAAGCATTCATTACATGTAAATTATTAAAACTGGCAAAATCTCTCAGGTGTTTGCCATTTTCATTTAAAGTATGTTCTCAATCAGTAGCTATTTCATTTCAGATTGGTGTATTTTTCACTTTTGCATTCAGATCCCCAGCAATTAGAAGGAAGTCATTTTATTACACTTACTTAGTATATCCTGGATTTGAGAATAGAAGTGCCCAATCGCTTTTTTACGTCCTTCCTCAGGAGCGTACATTGGTTTTATGGTAATAATGCATACTTCCATCTTACATCGTAATGTCATGATTCTTTCACTATACTATGTATAACTAGATACTTTGTTTTTTCATGAAGAGTCTACCAGGATTGCTACACCCGCTCCTGATCTCTTTAATAGTGGCATTTCACTATAATCATTGTGTATTTTTCTAGTTCACCTGTACTCTTATGTTCTTTCTTAGTTTCCATTAGTACTGCAATACTAATGTTCCTTGAAGATAATTCTTTTTCAAGGTCCTTGTATATGCACAGGCGAGAGATTCAATGGTACGAGTGAAAACTCATTTAAAAATAAACTTTTTTTGTATAAAATGAAATTTAACAAGAACTCAAATGTTCAGTACTTATACCGTGATCAGTGATAAGAAAGGCTCTTGCGGGACCGTGACACGGCCGTTCAGAAAGCGGGTGACTTGTTTAAATATCTCAGTGCAGTGAAGTGCATAATTATCAGTGTTCTATTGCTAAGCACTTGAGCACGAGGTGTTGTCGCCTCGGTGGCGGGTCGTATCGTATCACTTAGTGCAATTCTATTTGACGAATTCAGAGTGAATTTAGTTTCGTGAGATTTAATGTTCAATCCAAATTCATTTTTCCCCATAGCACGTCATACGCAGTTTGAACTGTTTTTTTTACGTTAAAAAATAAAATAATTTTTTTTTAAAAATGGCAGAAAATGCGAATGCATCATTTCCACCACTGTCAGATGTAGTGTCGTCAGCTGTATACGCACTAAACGACTTTCAATACCCAGAGTCGCATCTAATCAATCACCTACAGCAGCAGTAGCAACATCAGCTATATGCAGCGAGCCAACTTGCAAATTCAACCTTCACACAGCTGTCCACACCACCCGTGGAATATTCTCAAACGAATTCACAGATAAATACAGTGCATTCTCATTCTCTTAAGCGTCCAAGGTTGCAAGAGGTATAACCAAGCATCACATGTACAGGGTCACAGCAGCATGCCTTATATTGCAAATATGCCTTCAAATAACATTCCAATCGGCAATAGATTTTCCACTCTTATTGCGGACCCCGACCCCGACCCGTACCTCAAACAACGATTCTCCTTCCTCACGACCAATTAAGATACCCCCAATCATTATTCATGATCCCCCTATTCATGTAGAACGTTTACAAAAAATTAAGAAACTGCTTAAACATGAAAATTTTGTTACTAAAATCAGAGGACCATTTTCTGAAATCAGAGCAAGTACAGTCGATGACTTTACTTCGTAAGCACTTGTCAACAAAAGGGTTGTACTATCACACCTACAGGGACCGGACAAAAACTACTATTTCTGTGGTGTTACGAAATATCCCAACATACTGTAATGAGGAAGAAATTCATCAAGAACTAGTAAATAAAATTACCAGTAATAACGGTTATCAGACCGGCTGATTCTAATCGTAAACGTCGGGGCTTTATGCGCAGTCACTCTTACGAAATCATCAGAAGGCAGGGCAATATATGGACTAAAATAACTATTCAATGCTATTATCACGGTTGAAGAGCGTCGTCATAGACCCAGGCCAGTGCAGTGTCGAGGTTGTCAGTTATTCGAAAACACAAAAAAGAATGTTGCGGTAAATGAGCACGGCCGCATACTACGGCCAAATGTTCTAGTACTGGTACCAAATGTTCACTCTGCGGAAAGGCTCATCGGTCCTCTAGCCCCGACTGTGAAATTTACGAAAAAAGTATCTCTATGAAATCATTCCCAGCTCAAGTCCTACAACAAACGTTTCCCCGTCCACCCCTCCAAGAGCTCATGTAGCCTATCCTCATCCTTCCCCTTCCATCCCTATCACAATGCCACAAGAACCGTATTCCTACTGTCGTAGAATTCCACAGCCATCATTGTCACACCATTCGCCTGTTTTGCGAATATTAGATTTGATATTTGCGTTTGATCCATTGCATTAAAAAATGATTGGAGTATGGTGAGCCATTTATCGACGCAGATTTATTTTCAAATAAACCGTAAAGGTGGATGCGTATCATAATAAATTGAGAAATTAATTTTTATTATATTTTAATTAGTTAATTATTTTGAAAGTAACCTTATTCAATAATATAATAATAATAATAATAATAATAATAATAATAATAATAATAATAATAATAATAATAATAATAATAACAAACATTTGTTCTGCGAATCTGAATTTATAATTTGTTAATATTTATTTAAAGCAGAAAAGTATAAAACATATACATTTCTGGAACATTTTCTGGAGCGTGTGTATCTTATGTAACTAAAACAAGCAAAGTTAACTATTAAATTGACCTCAATGTATATTTTACATGGCAAGTTTATTTCACTTTTACACAATATACGAAGGAATCGTCGTTCTTGACAATTCTTTTTTCTTTCGACGCCAAACAAGCAGGCGCGTGCCCTTCTCTTTCTATTCGTGGACATGGCGGTCACCTGCTCTCCTCCTCAGGGTGGCGTTAGTGGGAGAGGGGATTAAGTGTACTTCCCGTCAGTTTACCTGCTGGAAACCACCAGCCGCTATCCGACCCGCTCAAACATGGTTGCCAGTGAATTTCGCTCTGCCTGCAGGGGCGGTTCTTTATAAGGTTCACAGGTTCACGCAACACCCAAAAAATTGAACAAAATAGAATAAACACTTCGTTATTACAATCTCATTAATAATAAGGCTTTTTTCTGCTCTTTGTATAATTTTCATACCAGCATTACATTGACAAACCGATGTGGCTACTGTAATGGTTCTGGTCTATCCTACCTGCTCTATTCATTTACGCACCCACGTTGGTACCACTGGAAGCGATCTCTCCCGATCCCTCTTCACTAATTTTAACTACTGCTATGCGACCTAACTTATTTTAGGTCTTCGTTGGTCAGCAGCTGTGACCATTCCTCGCCTGGCACCCCTATCTTGGCCTCAAACACTATGGTGCCCTAGCTCTTACTATTTTTCTATCATAATCCTATACTTCATAGAATCTACTTCGTTTGTTTGAGCGCCTGGTTTCGTTGACATTCTCTGACAAAAATAATATCCTCACTCACCTGTTGCCCGTACCTCAGCTAGCATATTCAAATAGAGTCTTACCTGGGCGTGACTACTGTGATAATTCCATACGGAATTGAAACGGTGTATCTGCATGCTCGTGCCTGGGTCAGTTTCTAGCTAAATACAAAACAGTACTCATAATCCAGGTATACATGAGCCGCAATGAGCGTTCATTCATTTATTTGCTTTTCCTCTCCATTAACAAGTTGTCAAGGCAGCTATTTGACACCCCTTTTATATGAATTGCCCCTTTTATGGCATGCAAAATTTTACACAATGACATAAATACCCTGGATTTAAAACATAAACAAATACAAAACATCATTCATACTTAAAGAACATAAACAAAATAAACATTCATACCGGAATGCGCATTCTGTCGTGACTTTATACTGTTATTTTACTCTTAACTTAATTAGCATGACTTGGTCTTCGACAGAATCTTCAAAATTTATTCCCCCTCTTTACTTTTCAAATATATATATATATATATATATATATATATATATATATATATATATATACATACATATATATATATGTTCATGCGACTTTCCTGGTGCTGCTAATATACGGCGACACACACTGCCATCGCCCGTCGTTGACCAATGTTTTTGTACACAGCTCGTGTACCCAACTCCATCAAATCAGCCGCTACCAGTTCTTGAAGTCCACGAATCACCATCAAAGTCCCCGGTGGTCATCAAAGTCCTCAGGCGGCGCGTCGTTTTTTTTTCACTAATCCCTCACGTAATAAATCCAAATATTCAATTTATCTAGGTCCCGTGTTAATTTTCCCGTGCTGTGGCTAATTTTGTCATGATCCTAATATTATACTCTACAATTCCAGAAAGTTTAAAGTCATTTCCTCAAGGCGTTCTCGAGATATTTATGAAAACTGGTTTCTTTTATACTTTTGCTATCACAACAATGGGTTCCATTTTCTACGTTTCTAAACGTTCTGCATGCAATTTGTACCGTTTCTTGTATCTTCTTAACTCGCGGTTGGATTTTCCTGATTTTCGCTTTAGATTTTTCCTGAAATTCTGTTCTGACCATTGTTTATATTGCCCTTTCACGCTTTTCACGTTTTCCGCTAATTTCTGAAAATTATATGTCCGCGGCGTCGTCTATTGTTTCTTCTGTAGTTTAATGTCTATCTGATGAAATACAATTTTGCTTTCGGGATCTGAGCGTTCTGGGGTTGTTGCAAATCATTACACTACATTGATGTTCACGTTTTCGCAACAACAGCTTGCTCAGGCCTCGCTCCGTAAGAACCATTGACCACGTGACTTCACTTCTGTGTTATCATAGGGCGCTTTCGTCGGATTATGTTCACACTTACGCCGTGTACTCCGCTTGGCGCAGCACACTCGGGCTATCACGCCACTCAATTCGCAGACGATTTCTCCGTCGCGCTGTCAGTAAAACAGTGTCCCCGAGACTATACTCCGAAAGGCAAGTTTTGCTTCTAATGTGAACGGTGAAGGGCGTCATAAAATCAGTGTAAAATGTGATTTACATCTCGGATTCGAATAGTGCTGTAAGTTATAGTGTCTGTGCATCCTGGTGCTCAATTATTTCTCTAAAATAAACAAAGTTGTCAATCTTATTGGAAAAAAGGAACAAAGCTGTTAATCTTAATGGAAAAAACGTTATCTACGATGACATTCTTGAAATCAAGAAGCTTGGTCCGGATCAGCCTGATTTGAAAATTGAAACAACTGTGAAATCAGCTAAACGAGAGTTTCGTCGACGATTCAATCATAATATTTATTCGACATATAAGTGGCTCTGTGGGTGTGAGGGAAAAATACATTGTTTTGTTTTCCTTGCATCTTATTTAGCAAGGAGGAAAATGTGTGGACAATGACCTATTACAATGACATGAACCATTTGAGTGAGAAACTTAAAATACATCAAAAGACTCAACTCCATAAAAACAGTATTGTTGAACTTGCTTTATTGGGACGCTTCAATATTGTGACTCAGCTTGAAGACAGTTATCGTCTCTGTAAAACGACACAACGATGCCTAAGAACAGACATATTTTGGACACTCTTATAAACTGTGTCAAATTTTGTGGTGTATTTGAGCTTGCATTGCTAGGGCACGACGAAAGTGAACAATCGGAAAACCCTGGGATATTTCAAGCGTTAGTGGATAGTGTTAGTACTACTGACGGTGCTATAAAAAATTATTTAGAAGGTGCAACCATTTTCAAAGGAACGTCAAATACAGCACAATGAATCGTTGCAGTGTATGCTTGAAGTGGCACGTGATCTGATAAAAGAAGAAATAAAGGAAGCAAAATTTATATCTATAATCGCCGATGAAGCAATGTTCAGTGGGTTCGTAACAGTGTTGACCAGATGAGTGCCACTTCTTTTGACCATTCACCTACGGAGAAAAAAACAGTTGCAGTATACCTGATCCATTTTACTATAACAAGGGAACGCACGATAATATAGGCCCAACCAGGTTCACTGTTCCTGTTTCGTGACGGAGATTGTTGGAACGAAAAGTTGCACCGTGAAGAGTACCTTGTTGCACCCCTCTGAAATAACCTTGTCAGAATTGCACGGATACGAGCTGCCTTAAGACGGCTCCATACATTCGGCATTCGCCGAGCAACGAGCTAGTGCTCGTCCAATCCCGAGCAGCTGACGTGTTCGGCGAATGTTCGCTCCCTTTGATGTGTTCAAAAGACCGACACGCGGTGGGTAGGGCGAAACCCGAATGTTCGTCACTCGGCAAATAGCAAGCAACTCATCCACACTACTCGGGATTCGGCGAGCGGTTGCTCGGTGTTCGCCGAATAACGAATGTGTGGAGCCGCCTTATCCCAAACAACCTTATCGGGGAAGCTGACTATCTACTCGGCGTAAGCGAGCAACACTGGTTGGAGGAGCCAGCGTACCGTCATGACGTATCCGGACGATACAAATAGAAGGAGCCGGCCTTCCGAGTAGGCGTGCACAGCTATACTGGTTGAAGGGCCAACCGTACGTGTTGCCTTATTTAAGCATTTTTTATAGGTGTTACAAGTTACTTATCGTTGACGGGTATGCGTAGTACTGGCTATCAATAGAATATTCATTATTTATTGTTGATTCATGTCTCTGATCTGTATATTTACCTACACAACCAGACATCGTAAAATGGAAATAAGTGCATAAAAATTACGTATTTGGTGATAATTTAATTTCACAATACACTACACGAAAAGCCTTTAAATTTTGCTGCCTGATTCTTATTACAGTAGGTATACATACATCAATAATGCCTGCATTGTTGTTGAATAAAAGAAGTTATATAAGTTCATTACATATACATTGTTTTATATATATAGTGACATACCAATATGTGGGACCTTGTATTGCGTAACATTTATTGTAAACAGGGTGAATTGTAAGGATAGACATTTGTAAATATGGCGGCATAGCAACGGTAGACGAGTTGTCAAGGTCAACAAACTTCATTGCTTTGAATCACGGGGCGCGGCTAGTTGATAAAGTAAACTGCTTGGGGATTGGCCGAGAAAGCAATGACAGTCTGGGGCGCGGCTAGTTGAATTTGTAAGTAATTGAGGGATTGGCTAGGCATGGACTTTTTTCTGACCAGAAACAGTAGAGAGACGGACCGAGTTTTGAAGGGCTGAAAGAGGGGAATATGGATTCATTCCGACTTATGCCGTGGTGCTGTGCGTATCGTGTGTAGACAATTGATGTTGGGAGTTTGAGAATTGTGAACATCTACTTTGGAGCGTATAGTTGTCGGACTTAGAATATTGATGTAATGTGCGGAAATTGGAACTATGAAATATTTCGAGTGCAGCAGCTAGAATTGTGAACTTAGGTGAATTTGTCGGCAACAGGACTGGGAGTATTTGATGCAGATAATAGTTTGCTGTACTTTAATATTTTAAGTATATGCGTAGAAAGAACTGGGAACTTTTAAAAGGAAAATTAATTAAGTATTATCAACTTATAAGGCGGTGATGATCAGTGACTTGAGTACACTTGTGCCAGAACGAAAGAAAAGAAGATGGTATTTGAACCTGGAGCCATCGACACCGGGGAAGATTGAAAATGGTTCTACGCGGCGACATCGGTCGAGAGCGCGCGAAGACGGGTACTGCAATACAATGTTTGAGACTGGTCATGACCGAAAGTTTCGTATAGTTACCATTGAACATTGAATAAACTTACAAGTTTCTATGAACAGAAAAGATGATTTTCATTTAGCTAATTCAAGCAAATGAGTAGCTAGAAATGTATATTTGCTTTTCAGATTCCTCGGCCACTTTGTACAGATGGCAGATCGAATAATCGGCTATTAGTAGTATCGAATAGCAATTATTTCTTATAAGAGCCATCGACCCAGTTAGCCGGATATTAATTTAATGGAAATAGCAGTTGAAGAGTAATTTTAATAATTGAATTGTGTGTGTGTGTGTGTGTGCGTGCGCGCTTGCGCGCGTGCGTGCGTGCGTGCGTGCGCGCGCGCGCGTGCGTGCGTGCGTGCGTGTGTGTGTGTGTGTGTGAGAGAGAGAGAGAGAGAGAGAGAGAGTGAGTGTATATAATGAATCTTCAAAAACAGCATGTACCTAGAAATAAAATATTAGAATTCGACATTAAAATATTTATTTAGTAAAGTAAAATGTGTATACTTTGACATTATTCACAATAGAATGGAATCTAATGACACAAACTAATTGCAAACAAATGATATGTAACATTGATGTACACACATCATTAATGTGATCGGGTGTATTAAATACACAAGGAGACTAAGCATGTGTTTAGAGACATCAGTAATTATTACAAAAAAACTACTGCTTACTTAATATTCTTGTTTAATGTTTATATTAATTTGGGTTACAAAAGATTCAATTCTATTAGTCCCTTCATTATGCTAGGGGTTCTTGCATTCACTAGCACAAAATTAATCTATATAGAATTATCACTTAGTTTTCAATTACAACGAATTCATGAATGGTTTACATACAATTAAAATCAAAAAAATGTATGGAGGAAATCACCAACATAAATCATATTTATATTTATTTATATTATTTCAATTTCTGTAATCTAAATATACAAACATATTGAAACGCTCTCCGTTTCTGTCAAATTATTTCTGCAACCGGTTTCCGAATTTATATCATTTTTGGGCGCCAGGAAAGGGTTGCGATTTTAAATTTCCCGAAAACACATCTAAAGGGAAATAATTATCCTACTAGCTCTGCCGGTTGGGTTCTTACGAAAATAATTGTCGCTGGTACTTACTTTCTTCCTAGCAAACGATCATTTGATCCGCTCTCCATACGGAAGAAGCGAGGAATCTGAAATTTGTTTCTGGAAAGAAATTATTAAACTGTGGATTGCGCAAGATGCTAAAGAAATGATAATCAGCTTTTCTTTTTCAGAATGAGAACGTTATAAGTTTATTCATCGATTAATCCTTTTTAACATAAAACGTTACCTTGGCCATGACCGATCGTAAAAATTCTCTATAGCGCTATTATTCTTACTATTTTCGATATCCATGCGCTCTTAGACGATGAGGCCAAGAAGAATCCACCGCTCCGACCAATATTCTCTCTTGTATCTTGTTCTCGGTTAGCTGCCGGGTCAATGTCCTCCTCAACTTATTAATTGTTTCACTTACTTCCCTAGTCTTTGCCACGGATGGGCACTAACTCCACGACTGTCACGTTTTACTTAGTCCTCGATACACGAAATTCTATTTCTTCTAATTAATTTTTTCCTCAAAATTCCACCAAGTCCCGCATCTATCATTTACAATAACCTCTGCAGTACGATGTGTACGGTATACGGTCTAAAACTCATCTCTCCTCAAATATTACGAAGTTCAACCCTCCATAAGTTTTATACATTATTGTCTCTTGTTTCACAAAACAATCTCGAGTTTCCTTCTACATCATACCCCATTACCAGTTTACCACCAATCCTACATGCCCTTATATCACGATCTTCGGTCCGTTACTTGCCGCGCTATGTTTATTTACTTCCGCTTCCCTGGTTGCTAAGGAACGCCCTGCTTGCATGCCTATGCCCTCAACATTTACCCTTTTTATGATGAGTTTAATAAATTTTTGTCCCCAATTCCCATCAAAATATTGTGTGATAGTCTGGTATGTCATAATATAATAAAAATCAGATCAAATTAGTTAAATTACTTTAAAAACTCAACTGAAAATGCATAATTCTACTCAACGTTGAATTACCTGCTGGGTCTGCAATTTGAATCAATTCTTTGTTTACAAACCTCTTTTCCCATTTGACAGTGTAAAAGCTCATTATTGGCCTGCATTTACAACTCCTACACTTCCAACATGTTAATGTTATGACTGAACTATTGTTATTATCTCCTGAATGCAACAATAAAAAATTGTAGAGAAGAATGGGCACTTGACAACAGCAAATAAATGGAGTGGGAAGTTGGGATAAATCATAAATTTAGTATTGTGTTAGATGGGAGAAGACGCATCACTAGTTAGCACATAGCATGTTAGATCCTAGTAGTTTTCTCTATTTGTTGTTTTACTACAAATTTTAATCCTTCAGAACACATGCAAAATTTCCAAAGCAAATACACAGGTCTGTGTGCAACAATTGCAAAATATTGCCAAATAATTAAGCCAATAACAAAGAAAATTGCAGATACAGAAAGCCATAACTCAGTATCACTGGTAACTGACATTGGGGAGGGGAAAATAATTAAGTGCAGAATCTTAGTCAACTTGCATGCAAAATAAATAAATTGTTAAAAAAACATGTATGTAAAAAAATAAAAATGTATATTTCATTAAATTTTGTGAAATCACCTATAACAATTGAAAAATTGAAAATAGCAGGATTATCTCCAGTGAAGTCATTAAAAATTGTTGAAGACATTACAAGGTTTTTGTAATAAGCGTTTGGTCATGTGAGTGTGACTGCCAAGGAAAAATTATATAAAGCAATAAATTACAGTTCTGATTTGAAACTTCTCCAAAATGTTAAAAAAAATTGTGGTTCAAGAGCAGAAAATGCACTATTTGACCTCCCCTTTGGATCAGAATTCATCTTAGAAATATGCTTCAATTGTATCAGCTGATGTAGAAGAATGTTCAAAACCATTCATTTCTGACAAAGGGATGAATTTGACTAAGTAAAATTTGGAAAAATTGTTTATTGTTCATTGATACAAAAGGCAATGAAAAAAAATATCAAGCTACAATTTGACTGTGCATGTTTTGTCAAAATTTGACCGGTATATCTGTGCAGGTTTTAGCATTTTAAAGTGCACAAAAATTCTGTCTAGTGATATTGAATTGTTTTATTTCAAAAGAAAAGTATTTTGTTCACTTGGCTAGAGAAATGTTTCTGAAAATTATCAAGGTCAACACAATTACAACAATAATGACATTTCCTTGCCCATCAATCATTAACATAATCTGAGATATTTTCTCTCGTAATTTTGAAAATGAAAAATAGCCAAAATCATTGCATGTTTGAGAATGCAATGTTATCCATACTATAAGCCACAAACAGTGCACTGTGGAGAACTCTAAATTATGAAAGATTTGAAAGCTATTTTCCTCAGTGACCAATATAAAAATTAATAATCTTTCAAAAGAAAATTAAAGATTGTCGTACTTCATGAGCTTGTTTTGGAAATCTAGTTGTAAATCTATTTCCTTCTGAAAAAAAAAGAAAAACAGCATTTTCGAGTTTATGACACTTTTCTAATGGGAATGTGAAATGTTTTTTCATTATTGTTACTTTGTCATTTTGAGAGCACTACATTATAGTACACATTGAAACTATAACAGAATTATAACACTAGTTACATTACCTAATGAGAATTGTAAAATAACTTGTCTCGTCAAAAATGATACACACTAACAAAATTAAACCATTAATGTATTTATTAATTTTTTTACATGTTAAATATGAATAAAATCACAAAGATCCATGATGCTTGCAAAATTTGAAAAATGTGTATTGGCATCACCTTCAAATACATGACATCATCTTGTCATAATATGCAATAGGCATTTGGAATTCACAATATCCATTGTTTTCTGCTACCAATAAACCAATTTCCATCACCTGTGCGAAAAACTACCTGAAAAATAAAATTAATACAATAGTATTTAAAAATGTAGTTAAAGTGATCATTGTAAAAAATTAGAAAAATAAAAAATAGAAAGGGTTTTACAACAATTTCTCATTTTATTTTGAAGAATGCACTATTATTTTGTTCAGTTATTTATAGAACATGATAACCTTTAGTCTCAATGTAAATAATCAAAATTCTGTGTAATTATAGCATGTGAAAAGACTAAACGACAATTAATTCTGCAATTTTTAATTGCCATTAATGACATTTCAAGACTATATTAAAATAATTTCAATTCATGGGCAGCACAGTAAATATTATTTTTTTTATATTTTAATACCAACTTGAAATGCCTAATTGAGTATTAAAAACTAATCAAATAACTTATTCTCTTTTTAAAAAGGTACTTTTTTGACAAATAAAAAAAGCCCAAATGAATGCAATTTGGACGATTCCCAATGAGTCTGGAAGCTGAGCCCTCTATAACCACTTAACATTAAAATTTGAATTGAAAGGATTTAAACCTATGATATAAAAGAAATCATTGTTTTTCTTCTTCAACATAAGCTTTGGGAGGAATTTTACAATTAATTTACATTAACATAACTACGATCTGGATTAGTGGCCAAATGCAGTATGGTACATGATATCCACATAAACATTTCATTACCACATGCATTTATATTATTACAACACATGATAGAAATATATACGTACCTTAAAGCTACAATTCCATTCCACTATTCTCTGAGGTCTCTCTCGGTGACAATTCTTCCTTGCTCCCAAATTGGCAGTGGAAATGTAGGTATCATTTAATTCTTTTTTCCAACTTCATTCGAATATCCCGTTCACTCCCAATGAAATAGGACTTTCACTTCGAAGAGGTAATTTTGACTGCGTAGTCTAACGTCCATTAAAAGATATCCACCAATAACCACTAATTCCAATTCACACTAATGCAGCACGAGTTTCAATTTGGTAGATACGGATATTCCAGCAAATTCTTGTAAGTTCAGCGATTTGCTTCACCGGTAACGACGGATTCCTATGCAATAACGAATTGAAAACTTTCAGAACGATGCGCTTTTCGTCACTTCGAAGAAAATTTGTGTTTATTGAAGGGTCAGCCTCTCCCTCAGACATTCTAAATCGAACTGAATAGCATGTCCTCGCAGGCCGATCGGCGGCGCGGCGCAGCGGTCCCACGAACCGTCCCACGCTGACCCGCGCCTGACCTCACGTCGATCCGTGAGTGTGTGGGCTTATCGCCCAGCAACATGCACGCAGTTCACAATGGTCTCCTTTTTCGTTGCAGAAGTTTTGATGCAAGGTTAATTGAACGAACAATGGCACATAAATTAGTTCTTTTGCAGAGAACTAACATTGGTATTTCTTAAATCTGGATTTTTCTTAAGATTAAAGGAAAGGAAATGCGTTGTGGCCAGGCTGCAGGCTACAGGCTTTGGCGCGCGCGCATCTTTCTATCCTCCCCCCCCCACACACACACACACACACACTTCCACAGAGCCCGCCGGGGACCTGGGGCTGGTAGCTGATAAATACATAACGTAATTACTCTTTCGACATTTATATTTACATGTGTAACAATGCAGACGAAAAATAATATCATTATTAAAGTTTGTCTCAATCTTCATTCTCGTTGTGAGCAAGAATGACTGAAGGTTTTCTTCTGTTGATAAAGTCATATTTATCGTAACATGCTTCTACTATGCAATTGAAATAATGTGATATCTATATATACTATTGAAAATACAGTAAATACCATTTGTTTATAGTTTAACAGATTTTGAATGTTTTTAAAAATATAATTTCAATTCGTAATCAACGAGTTGGTTCCTGACAAGGTACCTGGCCTGATAATTCTTTCGTATAGGCCTTTCGTTCCGATTGTTTCCTAATGACTGTTATAACATGGAGGCTACGTTCAGAAGCGCCAAGGTCAAAATTAGTATAAAGCAATAAACGAGAAATTAAAGCGTTATTTTGAAATATTAATTATTAAATATTAATTAATAAAAATTAAATATTAATATTAATTTAAAATAATTAATTACTACGGTTATTTATGTTATAAATAATAACTTTCTTCACAAGCTCTCGGGTCAGGTCACTGCGGTAGCATGAGACAGCGTGCTCCTTCACCGCAGAAAAGCAGAGGATTAATATCCACTTCGTTGCGTACATTGAAAGGAATTCGATGCGCCGGACGTGCCGCGTGGGCCGACCTGTCGCCGGCAACGGATGTGACGCTGACCTCCGCTCGATTTAGGAGCGGCTACGCGCCTTGCTCTCACACGACGCTTTGTCACACGTGGGTGGCGCGTCCGAGAAACGTTTATAATGGGTTTCTTGGAATGAGAGAATTTTCAAATTTTTTCGTATCATTATTTATTAGTAATTTTAAGTTTTTGCACTTATTTATAAGTATTCGGTAATAATCCAATTACATATAATTACATATATATATATATATATATATATATATATATATATATATATATATATATATATATTAAATTATAATTTAAAATATATTTGAAATTTAAGATGAAATGTTCTTAAACAATTTAAATAATTATGTCTATTAATCATTTGTTGTGTCCATTGGGAAATAGTGAAAAGGGAGACCCCCCCCCCCCATGACCATTGCACTCACCCACCGCCACTGTCTGCCTGCTGTGGGTTGCATTTTATACTGATCACCCAGTATCTGCTGTTATGCGTATATCAGCACAAGAAGGTATCAGAAACTTGCAAAAATAAAATTACATGAATTTCACATATTGCATTGTTATTCCCTGATGTATGGTAATAAAAACAATTAAGCCTCCAACAAACAATTACCAAAGTGTGTATCTAGATTAACTATAATCTGCACCAAAACACATTTAAATACTGGCAAGAAATGCTGGAAGCTGCGTCAGAGGAAGAATCATTCATCATACCCACTGCTGTTATATCTTCATGTGTCCACTTAAGCATTTAGTGGAAACACTTTAAACATATGATTTTCTTCCAGAATCTTTCTTCTTCCTTATTTTTCTTTGTTAATTTTTTGGGACTAGGCTTTTTAAACCAGGTCGAAACTATCCTCTGATGCATAAAAGTACATACTGTGGGAGAACAGTACTAACTCGATTTTCTCAATTTTGGACAAATGATGTTTTTTCAAGAAACCTTTCAATTGTTCTACAAACTTTGGAATAAAAGTGAAAATAAGATCCACGAATTTTATTTTTATTAAAGAATTTTAAGAATTTGTAATTTCAAATACACCTATTTTATATATTTAAATGCACCTCAAAAATGCATAAACAAGAAACCCCAAAAAGAGCTTTTGAAATACAAAATGTCTTTAAAATACATATCTCAAATATAAGTGTGTAAATGTTGGCCAAACCTTCTAATATATATGGCAATAAGTATTGTAAGTCTTTAAAACTCGTTCAAGTATGAGTGTTCATCCCACCCTCTTTTAAACTGACATTTGTGAATCACTGCTTCAAATGCTTCATGCCTTTCAGTTTATTCATTGTAATACGTAAAGAAAACAGTTTAATGATGAAAGGTATTTGAAAAATCCAGCAAAGTAATGAAAATTAGTCAAATAATGAAGCACAGCCAGAGCACGTCAGTAACGTATATTCAAGCAAATTCAGCGTGAGGATTTGATACATATGGGAAATGGTACTGTTGAAGTACAGAGTGATGTATGTTACTATTAACATTTCTAAACACATCTATTCTCCTTCCAATCAGTTTGTTTTCTGTTTATAATGGACACAATATAAATGGTTTTCCCAACAGGGTCATCTTCAGTCATAAAAAGTATTTCTGTGGGAAAGTTAATGTGATGTAGAACAAAACATTATTAAAGGGACAAGAGCAACCTATTTCAGTATGTACTCTGTAAAAAGTGAAAATGGGAACAATGACCAGTTGTATCCAGTTGAGAAATTCAACAGGATAGCTGAGGGTGGCCAACCTTTCCAACCGTCAAGCCAGATTTTAGAAATACGATTTACTGTCGGGCCGCACAACCCATTATTTCTTAAGATCTCAATCAAAAAGATCTTAAGAAATATGAAATAATGATAGCTAGACAACATCTTTCTCAATCAAAATGAAATTATGAAATAAAAATAGTGATACCTATACAGCATCTTCCTCGATCATAAAGATATTAAGAAATAAAAATAGTCATACACAGACAAAATATTTTTTTCTGAAATTTTACACGGTATCAACCTCACCAACAATTTTATTAAGAACTACCTATTATCTGAAATTATTATTTTATACATATTTTTTTAAAAACAGTTTTGTATTCATTTTCTCAATTAAACAAAATTAAATCAATATTGTTAATACAGAGCTTTTGTAAACATTATTTCTTATGTTCCAGTGTTTGATGTATATATCCTTAATTTGTGTATGACTGGCATTTGTTAACAGTGCAAGTGTTCCTGATTATTTGTGATATACTGAAAAAAAATTAGTACAAAAAGCTCATTTGGTTGTACATTATGTATATTATTGTACAAGTACTTATCTCCTGCAATTGCTTTTGTTTAAAGATGTTAGATAACTTTATATTCATGTAAATGTTCTTGGTTCAATATTATTTGTAAAGCGTGTACCATACTTTCTAGTAGAACTCTTTTTGGTAATTTGCATATGACTTAATACACTTTATTTCCATTTGATAACACTGTATAAGCATTTCTGATAATTTTGTGACTATAATTAAAACAAGTACAAACAGTTTATTCCATTTATATCTGTGCATGGGGTACTTATCTTCTGCTTTTGTGTACAGATTTGTATATAACAACATGCTACATAATGATTTAATTTAATTAGACAGCCTTTTCTGAGAAGTATATTTTCAAATTGATAAGTCAATATTTTGATGTACCATTGTATAAGATTCATCAGGAAAACCAATGCTTACTAAATACAATTGTTGATGTGATTTGCAATCTTGTAAAAACTTTGAAGAGCTTTAGTAAATATCATTTCAGGTAATTACGTGTTTGAAGTATAGCATATGATAAATCACACAATACATTTGATAGCACACTATTGAGAGTTTCTAATAAGTGTATGGAAATTATTGTAAAAGAATAAAAAACTCACTTCAAGTATTTTATTTGTGGGATATTCTCTAAATTTTAAGTACCACATTATTGATAATTTACATGTTATTCATCACAACACACATAAAGAACAATTTTGTGAATAAAGTGTCTGTGAATATAATTTTCTCTTTTTATATTTTATGACAGTTTGATTTTAATCAGTGACAATCAGGATTTTCCTGGGAGTGTAAAAAGACCATTTGCACCAGCTGATTCGCGTTTTCCTCTAAAAGAAACGCCTTTACAATAAATTTAAAAGTAATTTCAAATTTTCTTTGTCAATTAATATTTTTATTATGAATGCAGATGAGGTATTGAATGATTATAGTCACTATTAAATATATTTACTCTGTACCATAAGTTATTGTCATTAAGAAGAAGTTAAAAATGATAACAAAATATTAAAAAACAGTGACTTAATTAAAAATTGTATACAAATAGATGACTTATTTCAACTACTTTGGTAAACTTTTGATAAAATTAGTAAAAAAATTGAAACTTAATTAGACAACTATATGTAGCCAACATTATATAAATAAAATAGAATATATTTGATAATTTCATTGATACTTATTTATAATTTTATAAAATCATAAATGCTTAATTATTTGCTATATATTATTGTTTCAGCCATCCAGAAATCATACTTGCATCTCCTGAAATACTCCCAGTTGCTTTGACCTCTAATTAATTAATTATGAATTAAGTAAATAAACAGAGCAATTTTCTTTCTAAATCTTTAAAAATCTACAGGGATTGAATCAGGATTTTTCTTAGGCAGGGGTGGAGGTAGTGTGTTGGTTGGTGAATTTGAGGGGTTGGGACGAAGGGGAAGGAGAAGCTCTATGGGCTCTTCCCCTCTTCCTTGCCCCAAACATGTATTACAATAGTGATTTTGTATCTTTGGGTGGAAACGGGGGCATAAGCCCAATGATCCCACCTGTTGGTATACCACTGTCATTCATACAAAATAAAGAGCTACAATTTAAAAAAAAAAAAAAGTGATTGTGTTAAATCAGATCCTATGGGCTCAAAAAACCCAATTTAAAACTTTAAACTATTATTCAAGAATGAAACGCAGAACTAAAAATTTTAGTATTTCAGTATCCTTTCATGCCCACAAATGCACAAAGCTTCATGTGGGTACAACGACATTCAAATTTATTTTATCCAAGGAATGGCATCGTCTCCACTCCTTATAACACTGTAGGAAAGATTAACTTCCACTGTATCCAGAAACAGTGTATTGAAATAGAAAAAGGCAATTATTATACAGACTTGATAGACAATAATTAAGCCAAATATTCAATACCATAATAATAAAGAGCCAAAGAAAATTGAAGATTATGTAAAAAAGATATCTGTTTTCACTAAGTAAAAAATATTCTTTATTTTGACAGTAAAATATGAAATGCTGCATTTCACGTAAAATCATTCTATTTTTTTTCAAAATAAATGCTGACCTTGCTTGACTCAAAGGCCAGAAATAATCTACATTACTAAAAATTGCATGAATAATAATAATAATAATAATAATAATAATAATAATAATAATAATAATAATAATAATAATAATAATAATAATAAAACTTATAATAATAATATTAATAATAATAAAAATAATAATAATTAATAATAATAATATTACTCTCATAACAAGGAAATTTTCTTTTCTCTCTTCTCTCTTTATTATTGTTTCTCAACTTTAGTTTTACACTACCATTATTGAAAATTAATTTGTATTTAGTATGAAAATTTAACTTCATATTCTTATCTGTATTAAATTTAATATTTAAAAATACCTATATTGTACATTGTATGATTATATACACGTCCTGACTTCCCATTATAGCCTTTGCCGTATTTACCTGACAAATATATTATTTTATTATTATTATATTTATTATTATTATTATTATTATTATTATTATTATTATTATTATTATTATTATTATTATTATTATTTTAAAATTCAATATCAATTAAATTTGCCGCCTGGACAATAACCCGCCATTTTTAAACATCAGAGCATCAGTGAAAAACTAAACACGTGCATTTTTGATTAGCCCGCGTTCGAGATAGTATATTAAATCTAAAAATAAAAAAAAACAAATTATTTTTTTAAACAATTCAATCAAAATATATCATCATAAATGCTAATAAAATATGACCATTATCCACTAGGAGAAAAAATAACAAAGACTAACTACAAGTAATACAAAACTAATTTCCCAAAAAAGGTCATTTAAGTGTAAATCTAGAACTGCCATTGGTTATTTCCCATGTCACGAAACACTCTCGAAATGTACCTCCCATTAATATATAGTTTACTTCCCTCTTGGCGGTGACGTTTTCACAATGTAGAATATAACGAATTGAATTTAAAATTACCGCTTCAATATTTGCGTAACGCCGCTAATACTATTTACACATTATGGCCATAGACAAAGTGTGAGTGCTCTATGATTATGGCAAACAGATCACATCTAGGCTTCAGTAAATAATCTTCTTTGGAAAATGTACAAGTTCTGTGCATTTCTTCATCTGAAAGGTTTTGCACGTTTGTTTACAAACACGAATCAAATTCTGATGGTTGCTGGTTCACGAGCTAACTTGCAAATCAAAAGCTAGACTTTGTAATGAATTTGTGTGTCGTAGGATTATTATTTTTCAGATTAATGTTATCGCACTACTAGCTAGATTTGTGTCTAGTAAGGTTAGAACGAATTATATTGCAATGTGTTGGTTGACGTGACATTCGTGTTTCATGTGGCGAGGTTTATTTTACCAAGTTTATCAACTTTGAAGATTCGCAAACTGAGAAGTGTAGCCTATTCCATCAAGGTAAGCTGACAACGATGTTAAACCCTGACATGATAAATAACTTAAAGTTGTGATCTCTTGAGTTTCTTTTATTGTCGCCCTCATTGTTTTATAGGTATGAGCAAGTTACTACCTTTCTATGGCACCCTGCTTTCTTTCAGAACACATTATTTGAGTATAGAAACTCAATTTTAAGAATTCAATGTTTGTAAGGGAACAGTGATTATCATAGAATCGCCAAATAGCTGTAATTTTAATTTCATACCATGAGTTCGACAAGACTTGAATTGGAAATGAGTAGTAACACAGATATTTCTCCCAACAATTCTGCAAGACTTCCATACAGTTGACTCGGTGGAAAACAAGTTACAACCTTCTTTACATTTATGACCTTATTTAAATTCAATTTTCTTAAACTTAATAATAGAATGAAACAAACAAACTCTTGTTGTGAATAAAATGCAAATATTACCACAAATGATTGCACTTTGATATTAGTGTCAGAATTCATATTGAAGGGCTTGTTTCAATGTGAACTCTGCTCAAGCAAGGAAATAATTAGTACTTTGCCAACTCTCACTTTGCTTGCCATAGCACAGAAAATCTTCAAAGTAAATAAGGCCTCAATAAAACACATTTTATTTGTACTTTCACTGATGTTTTACTCACCTGTAATGTGAGGAGAATGGTCTAAAAAATAACTCATAGTTTGAGATGTTGGATTCATCATTCTCAGCATTCTCTTTGATTTGTGATAAATTAGAATTTAATTCAGTTTGTTATTTGTAATGGCTTGATAAATGACTATGAAGTTGTTGAAGTCACAACAGAAATTTTGAACATGAAATGGGCTTGAACTCATTACCTACCTATGTAGTATATACATGAGAGATTTGTAAACTTTTTTCAAAAGGAATGCTTAAAATTAGGTATTTCTTAAAGCACCACCTTAAGTGAAGTAGGTAGTTTGTAGCTGCAATTCCTTCATCAAGGAAAATGATAAAATTTAGGGCTCCTGGCCTGCTTAATATAAATGTTTGTAAAGTAAAGAGTACATTTGAAGTGTTACTGAAGCTTATTATCAAGCAACGTGACAAACTCAGGTTGGGAAAAAAAAAGGTAGGTAATCTACAATGTTACATAAATGATGTACTGCATTTCCAAAACATTCAGTAGAGTTTTCTTGTTACTTGAAGAATATGAGCAGGTGTCTTCTTTCTAAGCTAATCCAACATTGACATTAAGTCTCTTCAATCTGTTTAATTTGATGTTGCTAACTGTGGCGAGGATTTGTTGAAGGCACTACCAGTTGTATAATTCCAATTCAATACATGTTTGTGAGCAAAACCTTCTAATGAAACTTGATCATTAATTTGTAAACTCCTACCAGTGTAAAATTGAAACTAGATTTTCTTTCTTTATTTATTGCCATACATACATACATATTTCAAAGTAAAGATTATCTCTAATGAATAGTGAAGGGAAAGTTGGTTTGCTATTGATTGGATAATAATTTGACTGTATTTAACAGATGTACCACTTAATGTATTATTTTGTTGTTGTTGTTTTTTCTCTCTTCAAAATGGTACCACTATTGCTTAACAGAAATATTTCTCACATACACTACTTTATGGTATAGAAATGTATTAAAACGATACTAATGAACATTTGGGCCTGTCAAGTGCCATAGGAATACTGATCTTTGCAGTTGTACTACAGCATAATGCATCTGATAGCTTCAAATTTGCAAACTAATTAAATATTTCATTAAGTCTTTCAGTGTGTGCCAATGTGACACACCGAAATAGCGTAAAGGGAAAGTAAGTAAGTAATTCCAGTGCTATCTGTAAATGCATTAAATCAGTAGTAAACAAACACGAATAGATGTTAGAATGTTGTTTTCAGTTAGAATCGATCATTAATACACTTTAAAATATACATTTCATTTTCTAAAAACTTGAATCTCACATACAATGTAATGCTACGAACCTTACAACATTCTCCAAAATATTCTGCGCATTACCACACGCTTCATAAAAATTTGGTAGCCTTCAGCAGAGCGCTTGGAGAGGTACACTTTGAAATAATAACTACGCCATATCTGAATAGCGCTTGCGAAAACTGGTAAGTTATATTGAATGAATTATTCCTAGGTATAATAATGTCAACGCCAGACACTTGTCGCCCACTATTTCAATTGTTTCATCTACTTAACTAGATCTTAAAATGACGACGACAAAAACACGGGGCGTCAGTTTGATCGGATAGTGAAAAGAAACAAAATCTTGCACACATGCATTGGTTTTCGTTGTCGCCACGGCCTGCGCCTTTGGCTGGCAAATCTAACTCTGCATTACATTTAAATTTTCGTTTACAAAAAGGGGGGGGGGAGAATTACTGTAAGGAAAATGAAAGGAACAGTGAAAGGAGTAGTAAACGACACAAAGTATATATTTTTACGTAATTTAATGTCAGTAAAATAGTAAGTACTACATACAGTATAAAATTAAATAACTAGAACTAGTAATCAAGCATATTATGTGCCCATTTACAAAGTTTTAATTTGCATTTTCGTAGAATAATTATGTACAGATTGAGGAACTTCGCCGCCACAGCTGTACGAAATTGTACATAAGTAGTATTTCGTGCGTATGACGTATTTACAATCCTCAACACGTTATTTACAAGTAATAATACATATTTACATGCCTAAAAACTATGTACAAATTGCGAAGTTTTAACACGTGAACATTACACACTAAGTATTTAACAATATGTACAAAATATCGGTGATCCACAGCGACTGCCATGATCTCGATTAAATGGATGATGGTGCTAGTGACCTAAAGTTTCTTAAAGAATCCAGATCAAAATCGCACCGTTCTCTTGGGCTTCACAGTAGACTGTGCAGCAGTCCTACGCTTCTTGCAGGGTTGACGTTCACTAGTCTCCCGCAGGCGAGAAGGGAAAGCTGCAACAAGACACATAGCTATTAATCACTAATAATGGAAACAAAACACTAACAGAAAAGTCAAAAAATTAGGAAGGGAGCTTACCAGAAAGGCACGCCGAGGGCCGTGCAGGTCCGGAGGGGGCGAAAATTCGTTCATCCACCACGGCTCTCGTCCGGTCAGGAACAGCTGTGGACAGAAACAAAGAACAACGAGTTAAACAAGGTGTGTATTAAGCGATGATATCAGCACGTGACACTCACTCTAGAGTGCCCTTGTGTACTCTCGAGAAGGGTCACTAACCTGCAGTGTCCAGCTGGCGCACGTGGGCGTTGACGCGGGCGAATGCGTGGGTGTGGTGGGCGTGGGCGTGGCGTACGCGCGAAGGTAGAGACGCAGGTTCATGCTGGGCGGGACGGGCAGAGCGCACAATGGGACGTGCCGCCTCCTGCAGGGCAAAAAGTGCTCCGCGCCCTTCGCGGAACAACTGACGGCGGACCCGGCGTCGAAGCTCGGGGTCTGCGCGGCAGCACGCCAGCCAGCGCCGGCTAACCCCCGCCGCTGCCACTAGCGATGGCCCTTCCAGCAACCTGCGAACAGAAACACAATTATACCATCAAGCTAATCCAATATCAACAACACGTCACATCAAAACAATAGATAAAGAGACAATGTTCAAATGAAGATGAGGGGAAATTCTACAGCAAAGTTGGGGAATGTAAGAACCGAACACATTTATCACATAATTCATCTCGTGCATACTAATTGTTGAACCAATGACATGTTCACACTGAGCTACGTGGCTCAGCTGTTATTCATGCATTATGTCACCATAACATTAGAAAGATTCCCATCAAAATTTCAAACCCAACATATCATTAATATGAAGTTGAACATCGAACTTGTTTTCGTCTTTTAAACACACCGTTATATCTTATGATAACTAGGGAGAAATTATTTTCTTTGAAAACCACTTCATTAATACTCATATTACACACGAATGGTGCACATAAAGGACTGGATCTCACGGTCCCCTTGAGTTCAATTTTCCGAATAATTGTATGCAAAATTTAAAGAACTAATAAAATTCAAAGAACCCTTTTCGGAAATCCTATCGCAATATTACTTTGCTACGAGACCAAAAGCACACAAATGTTCAGCAGTTCAAATTCAAGAAGTAGATGAAACACTTTGATGGAAATCTTTAGGGCAAATAACGCTTTCTAATGAAATACACTCCAGAAAGACATACGTGAACGAGAAACTTACCTCAAAATACGGGATGCAATCTCCGCTGGTAAATGTCCCACTATATCCACTTGCGATGCTTCTTCCTCAAGTTTAGAGGAGTGCAAGTTCATGACGAACATAAAAGAGGAGAAAAATTCCATTGCTGCCTCAAACGTAGAGTACTACACTGCGGGAGCTCAGATGCGCACGCAACAAGTCGCACAGAATAAATGACGCCAAAGCGTAGGGTACGCCGCTTATAAGGCAAGTGATCAATGACGTCATGGCGTGGCCTAGCGAGTCGCTGATTGGTTGGAAATTCAATGTGGCGACCTGGATGCTCGGCGCCGTTTTGACTGTACGCTGCCTAATACGCATGCAATCAATTTTCTGTCAATGTACTCTTGAACAATGTACAAGCCCATTAATTCTTGGTATTAAAAATCATTCAATTTTCTGCCCCACAATACGAAGGTTTGGCTTCCTTTTAGTAAACAAATAAAATCTTCCCCTAACTATTTTGTTATTGTTCGAAAGCTCTCAAATGATTGAAATACTAAATACTTACCATTTCATCTGCATTGAATTACTAGAAACATTGTTGTGTTTTCTGTTGCCCATTTAGGTTACCTAGTTAAGATATCTTTGTGCAACACACAATTCGACTTATAGTGGGCCTTAAGTTCCACTAAAAAAAAACACCTGTGGATCATTTCAGATACAGCAAATGCATTGCTTTACGTTTCGGGGGCCGTTTTATTTCTAACCTGCCTTGTAGGTTTCTACAAGCTCTCAACAAATCAGCTAATATATGTTTACATCGTTTCAATACAATGTTATATCTAGCGAGATATTACCTCCCATGTCACGAAACACTCTCGAAATGTACCTCCCATTAATATATAGTTTACTTCCCTCTTGGCGGTGACGTTTTCACAATGTAGAATATAACGAATTGAATTTAAAATTACCGCTTCAATATTTGCGTAACGCCGCTAATACTATTTACACATTATGGCCATAGACAAAGTGTGAGTGCTCTATGATTATGGCAAACAGATCACATCTAGGCTTCAGTAAATAATCTTCTTTGGAAAATGTACAAGTTCTGTGCATTTCTTCATCTGAAAGGTTTTGCACGTTTGTTTACAAACACGAATCAAATTCTGATGGTTGCTGGTTCACGAGCTAACTTGCAAATCAAAAGCTAGACTTTGTAATGAATTTGTGTGTCGTAGGATTATTATTTTTCAGATTAATGTTATCGCACTACTAGCTAGATTTGTGTCTAGTAAGGTTAGAACGAATTATATTGCAATGTGTTGGTTGACGTGACATTCGTGTTTCATGTGGCGAGGTTTATTTTACCAAGTTTATCAACTTTGAAGATTCGCAAACTGAGAAGTGTAGCCTATTCCATCAAGGTAAGCTGACAACGATGTTAAACCCTGACATGATAAATAACTTAAAGTTGTGATCTCTTGAGTTTCTTTTATTGTCGCCCTCATTGTTTTATAGGTATGAGCAAGTTACTACCTTTCTATGGCACCCTGCTTTCTTTCAGAACACATTATTTGAGTATAGAAACTCAATTTTAAGAATTCAATGTTTGTAAGGGAACAGTGATTATCATAGAATCGCCAAATAGCTGTAATTTTAATTTCATACCATGAGTTCGACAAGACTTGAATTGGAAATGAGTAGTAACACAGATATTTCTCCCAACAATTCTGCAAGACTTCCATACAGTTGACTCGGTGGAAAACAAGTTACAACCTTCTTTACATTTATGACCTTATTTAAATTCAATTTTCTTAAACTTAATAATAGAATGAAACAAACAAACTCTTGTTGTGAATAAAATGCAAATATTACCACAAATGATTGCACTTTGATATTAGTGTCAGAATTCATATTGAAGGGCTTGTTTCAATGTGAACTCTGCTCAAGCAAGGAAATAATTAGTACTTTGCCAACTCTCACTTTGCTTGCCATAGCACAGAAAATCTTCAAAGTAAATAAGGCCTCAATAAAACACATTTTATTTGTACTTTCACTGATGTTTTACTCACCTGTAATGTGAGGAGAATGGTCTAAAAAATAACTCATAGTTTGAGATGTTGGATTCATCATTCTCAGCATTCTCTTTGATTTGTGATAAATTAGAATTTAATTCAGTTTGTTATTTGTAA
The DNA here is from genome assembly GCA_011170035.1 of Teleogryllus occipitalis. Classification (NCBI taxonomy): domain Eukaryota; kingdom Metazoa; phylum Arthropoda; class Insecta; order Orthoptera; family Gryllidae; genus Teleogryllus; species Teleogryllus occipitalis. The sequence continues at coordinate 52,741 of BLKR01006467.1, forward strand.
TGGCTTGATAAATGACTATGAAGTTGTTGAAGTCACAACAGAAATTTTGAACATGAAATGGGCTTGAACTCATTACCTACCTATGTAGTATATACATGAGAGATTTGTAAACTTTTTTCAAAAGGAATGCTTAAAATTAGGTATTTCTTAAAGCACCACCTTAAGTGAAGTAGGTAGTTTGTAGCTGCAATTCCTTCATCAAGGAAAATGATAAAATTTAGGGCTCCTGGCCTGCTTAATATAAATGTTTGTAAAGTAAAGAGTACATTTGAAGTGTTACTGAAGCTTATTATCAAGCAACGTGACAAACTCAGGTTGGGAAAAAAAGGTAGGTAATCTACAATGTTACATAAATGATGTACTGCATTTCCAAAACATTCAGTAGAGTTTTCTTGTTACTTGAAGAATATGAGCAGGTGTCTTCTTTCTAAGCTAATCCAACATTGACATTAAGTCTCTTCAATCTGTTTAATTTGATGTTGCTAACTGTGGCGAGGATTTGTTGAAGGCACTACCAGTTGTATAATTCCAATTCAATACATGTTTGTGAGCAAAACCTTCTAATGAAACTTGATCATTAATTTGTAAACTCCTACCAGTGTAAAATTGAAACTAGATTTTCTTTCTTTATTTATTGCCATACATACATACATATTTCAAAGTAAAGATTATCTCTAATGAATAGTGAAGGGAAAGTTGGTTTGCTATTGATTGGATAATAATTTGACTGTATTTAACAGATGTACCACTTAATGTATTATTTTGTTGTTGTTGTTTTTTCTCTCTTCAAAATGGTACCACTATTGCTTAACAGAAATATTTCTCACATACACTACTTTATGGTATAGAAATGTATTAAAACGATACTAATGAACATTTGGGCCTGTCAAGTGCCATAGGAATACTGATCTTTGCAGTTGTACTACAGCATAATGCATCTGATAGCTTCAAATTTGCAAACTAATTAAATATTTCATTAAGTCTTTCAGTGTGTGCCAATGTGACACACCGAAATAGCGTAAAGGGAAAGTAAGTAAGTAATTCCAGTGCTATCTGTAAATGCATTAAATCAGTAGTAAACAAACACGAATAGATGTTAGAATGTTGTTTTCAGTTAGAATCGATCATTAATACACTTTAAAATATACATTTCATTTTCTAAAAACTTGAATCTCACATACAATGTAATGCTACGAACCTTACAACATTCTCCAAAATATTCTGCGCATTACCACACGCTTCATAAAAATTTGGTAGCCTTCAGCAGAGCGCTTGGAGAGGTACACTTTGAAATAATAACTACGCCATATCTGAATAGCGCTTGCGAAAACTGGTAAGTTATATTGAATGAATTATTCCTAGGTATAATAATGTCAACGCCAGACACTTGTCGCCCACTATTTCAATTGTTTCATCTACTTAACTAGATCTTAAAATGACGACGACAAAAACACGGGGCGTCAGTTTGATCGGATAGTGAAAAGAAACAAAATCTTGCACACATGCATTGGTTTTCGTTGTCGCCACGGCCTGCGCCTTTGGCTGGCAAATCTAACTCTGCATTACATTTAAATTTTCGTTTACAAAAAGGGGGGGGGAGAATTACTGTAAGGAAAATGAAAGGAACAGGGAAAGGAGTAGTAAACGACACAAAGTATATATTTTTACGTAATTTAATGTCAGTAAAATAGTAAGTACTACATACAGTATAAAATTAAATAACTAGAACTAGTAATCAAGCATATTATGTGCCCATTTACAAAGTTTTAATTTGCATTTTCGTAGAATAATTATGTACAGATTGAGGAACTTCGCCGCCACAGCTGTACGAAATTGTACATAAGTAGTATTTCGTGCGTATGACGTATTTACAATCCTCAACACGTTATTTACAAGTAATAATACATATTTACATGCCTAAAAACTATGTACAAATTGCGAAGTTTTAACACGTGAACATTACACACTAAGTATTTAACAATATGTACAAAATATCGGTGATCCACAGCGACTGCCATGATCTCGATTAAATGGATGATGGTGCTAGTGACCTAAAGTTTCTTAAAGAATCCAGATCAAAATCGCACCGTTCTCTTGGGCTTCACAGTAGACTGTGCAGCAGTCCTACGCTTCTTGCAGGGTTGACGTTCACTAGTCTCCCGCAGGCGAGAAGGGAAAGCTGCAACAAGACACATAGCTATTAATCACTAATAATGGAAACAAAACACTAACAGAAAAGTCAAAAAATTAGGAAGGGAGCTTACCAGAAAGGCACGCCGAGGGCCGTGCAGGTCCGGAGGGGGCGAAAATTCGTTCATCCACCACGGCTCTCGTCCGGTCAGGAACAGCTGTGGACAGAAACAAAGAACAACGAGTTAAACAAGGTGTGTATTAAGCGATGATATCAGCACGTGACACTCACTCTAGAGTGCCCTTGTGTACTCTCGAGAAGGGTCACTAACCTGCAGTGTCCAGCTGGCGCACGTGGGCGTTGACGCGGGCGAATGCGTGGGTGTGGTGGGCGTGGGCGTGGCGTACGCGCGAAGGTAGAGACGCAGGTTCATGCTGGGCGGGACGGGCAGAGCGCACAATGGGACGTGCCGCCTCCTGCAGGGCAAAAAGTGCTCCGCGCCCTTCGCGGAACAACTGACGGCGGACCCGGCGTCGAAGCTCGGGGTCTGCGCGGCAGCACGCCAGCCAGCGCCGGCTAACCCCCGCCGCTGCCACTAGCGATGGCCCTTCCAGCAACCTGCGAACAGAAACACAATTATACCATCAAGCTAATCCAATATCAACAACACGTCACATCAAAACAATAGATAAAGAGACAATGTTCAAATGAAGATGAGGGGAAATTCTACAGCAAAGTTGGGGAATGTAAGAACCGAACACATTTATCACATAATTCATCTCGTGCATACTAATTGTTGAACCAATGACATGTTCACACTGAGCTACGTGGCTCAGCTGTTATTCATGCATTATGTCACCATAACATTAGAAAGATTCCCATCAAAATTTCAAACCCAACATATCATTAATATGAAGTTGAACATCGAACTTGTTTTCGTCTTTTAAACACACCGTTATATCTTATGATAACTAGGGAGAAATTATTTTCTTTGAAAACCACTTCATTAATACTCATATTACACACGAATGGTGCACATAAAGGACTGGATCTCACGGTCCCCTTGAGTTCAATTTTCCGAATAATTGTATGCAAAATTTAAAGAACTAATAAAATTCAAAGAACCCTTTTCGGAAATCCTATCGCAATATTACTTTGCTACGAGACCAAAAGCACACAAATGTTCAGCAGTTCAAATTCAAGAAGTAGATGAAACACTTTGATGGAAATCTTTAGGGCAAATAACGCTTTCTAATGAAATACACTCCAGAAAGACATACGTGAACGAGAAACTTACCTCAAAATACGGGATGCAATCTCCGCTGGTAAATGTCCCACTATATCCACTTGCGATGCTTCTTCCTCAAGTTTAGAGGAGTGCAAGTTCATGACGAACATAAAAGAGGAGAAAAATTCCATTGCTGCCTCAAACGTAGAGTACTACACTGCGGGAGCTCAGATGCGCACGCAACAAGTCGCACAGAATAAATGACGCCAAAGCGTAGGGTACGCCGCTTATAAGGCAAGTGATCAATGACGTCATGGCGTGGCCTAGCGAGTCGCTGATTGGTTGGAAATTCAATGTGGCGACCTGGATGCTCGGCGCCGTTTTGACTGTACGCTGCCTAATACGCATGCAATCAATTTTCTGTCAATGTACTCTTGAACAATGTACAAGCCCATTAATTCTTGGTATTAAAAATCATTCAATTTTCTGCCCCACAATACGAAGGTTTGGCTTCCTTTTAGTAAACAAATAAAATCTTCCCCTAACTATTTTGTTATTGTTCGAAAGCTCTCAAATGATTGAAATACTAAATACTTACCATTTCATCTGCATTGAATTACTAGAAACATTGTTGTGTTTTCTGTTGCCCATTTAGGTTACCTAGTTAAGATATCTTTGTGCAACACACAATTCA
>BLKR01006468.1:0-56774 GCA_011170035.1 Teleogryllus occipitalis
TATATATATATATATATATATATATATCACTCATTTTACGTTCGGAGTCGCTCTTCTTTCCTTTTTATCACAAGGGTCTTGTATTGTTGTCCACCTTTCGTCCGATTGAAGCATAAACCGAACTATGTTTGATGAAGAAATGTCTGCCTCAAAATTCTCGTTCAATCTTCTTCTCCATGTGTCCCATGCTACACATGCAAATATTGTGTGCATGGCGTCATCATCCTCGTAACCACAAAATTCACATTTTGAGTCATGCTCTTTTAAATCTAAATTTTAAAACAACCATGACCTGTGAGCACTTGTGTGAGGTAGAAGTTTACTTGTGCATTCTATTGAACCATGGTTCGATGTGTGGTATTAAGAGTCCACCTTCCTTTAGGATCCCTGTCCCACCTCTCCTGCCATACCGCCAGTAGTGATGTTCGGGCGCTCTTCTTAAAGTCTTCTTTCGTCCTACTCGCCGTTTGTTGCCCGTTGGAGTCAGCAGACTTTTTCCCTTCGTCATACACCGCTTTTCTTTCTCTAGCCAACATATCAATTGGAGGTATTCCTGTCAGTACCCCTACTGCGCTGATACTGTGCGATAAACTGACACTATTCTCAGCCCCAATCTCCGTTGCACTTGGGAATACTTCAGTCCCACGCTTCCTTTGCCTAGTTTGCCAGCCCACACCGGAGCCGCATAAAGCATTTGTGAGTGAGCTACGCTGGCAATCACACGTCTCTTGGTTTCTTTTGGTACTCCTAATTTGGCATAATTCTGGAAAGGTTGGCTCCAGTTGCTGCTGCCTTGTCTGCCATTTTGCTGATATGGGGCCCGAAGCTCAGCCTATGGTCTATTTCGATATCTAAGTATGTAATTTGGCGTTTCCAGGGGATATTTACTCCGTCCAAGGTGATGCGGGGGAATTGGATAGCTCTTCTGTCCGTTACTAGTACTGCCTCTGTCTTTTCAGCTGCCATTTGAAGGCCTCTTTGCGTCATACATCTTTTAACCCTGAAGAGAGACTCATTAGGTGCATCTCTAGCAGTTCTGTGTTTTCACTGTGGCTAGTAATCAGCGTGTCGTCTGCATATCCAATCAGCTGGGTATGTTGTGGTAGGTCGATTTTTAGTAGGTCGTCATACATGACGTTCCATAAGAATGGGCCTAGTTTGGCACCTTGTGGTACTCTACATGCCATTTCTTCCTCCAGCCTGAAAGCATCCTCGTACGTAATCTTCCTTTCGGATAAGTAATTCTCTATGATTCTAAGTAGGTATTCTGGGACCTGCTTCGCGACCAGGGCCTTAATAACATCGCCCCATCTAGCGGAGTTGAAAGCATTCCTAATGTCTATGGCCACCAGGGCGCATAACCCCTTTTTCCTGTTCGTTCCTCTTTTAGCTGCTTCAGTTATACGTCCTACGTCCAGAATAGCATCTGTGGTCGAGCGGCCTTTTCTGAAGCCAAATTGTCTGTCAGAGAAGTTCATTCTTGCTGTTAAGTGTTTCTCTAGTCTTTGCAGAATCAAGCCGTCTAGTAGTTTGCCCATAGTGTCTAATAGGCATAACGGCCTGAAAGATGGCCTACCTGTGGGCTTGTTTCCTTTTCTTAGTAGGATTAATTCCTGTTTCTTCCAGTTCTGGTGGAACGTACCATGTCTAAGACAGCAATTCAGTACCATGTCAGTACGCATTCTGGGTATTCTTTGGCAACAATCCTAATAATTTCATTTGGGATTCCATCGGGGCCAGTGGCTTTTTTGGATTTGTTTTCTCGCCTCTATCTGCAGCTCGTCGTTCGTAAAGATATTGTTCTCATGAAATGCATAATTACTCTGTTTACTCCTTCTCCATGGGTCTCCCTACGGGAAAAGATCTCTTATAATTTTCCTCACCCATTCAGGGTCTTCAAATCCGGGAATCTTCTTGTTCATACCAATTTGTTTTGTTACAATTTGATATGCCGTACCCCATGGGTCATCTTCCACCTCTTCAAGTAGCTCTTTCCAGCACTTTAATTTCCTATTTTTTATTTCTCTTTTCAGCTTTTTACCATACTTTGTGCTCTCTTCTTAGTGATTCGTCAGTTTTGGTTCTTGTAGCAAGTCTCCTGGCTTTAATGCACTTCTTCCGTAGCTCTGCAATCTCTGCGGACCACCAATACACTTGTTGCCTTCTCCCTGGGCCTCTGCGTCTAGGCATAGAAGCTGAACACGCAGCCTTCAATATGTCCCTCACTTCTTTTACTGTTCTCTCTGGTGTGTACGGCTTCTCCACTCATCCTAAGTTGTGAATTAGCTTTGATTCTTCAAGGGACTTTTTTGCCTCCGTTTTTACCAGCTTGTTTGTATTCCAGGGTAGTCGTCCCCTGCGCTTTTGGTGCTCCCATTTATTACCACCCATGCCGTTGGAGGATGAGAACTGAATGTAGATCACTGCTGTGATCACTAAGTGTCTCAGCATTCAGTACTTTCCAGTCCTTTACTCTTTTAGCAATCCCATTTGAGCTTATCGTCAGATCCAGTATGGATGCCGCTTCTCCCCTCTGGAACGTGTTCACCTTTCCCGTGTTTAATATCACATCTTGCAATAAATTCGCAAACAATATCCCCCCTTTTGTCAGATCTCCATTCCCCCCATTCTGGAGATTTGCTACTAAAATCGCCCGCTACTATCGCTTCTCCCTTGGCAGATTTTATGCTCCTCTCTAGTTCTATTTCCTTTTTAAATTTATCAATTGGGTCGTTTGGGGAGAAATAGCAGCTGTAGACCCGTAGGTCATGCAATTCTACCCATATGAACCCATGCTTTGATGCATTAAATTTGGATACGGCAGCTTTTTTACTATGTATTAATGCCGCCGCTCTTCTAGAGCCATCTTGAAGTCACAAGGTTTTGTCAGTTGTTCGCTAACAATCAACAAGTCCACGTTTCTTTCAGTTGCAACTTCTACAAGTAGATCGTGTACGATTTCGCCCCTTCCTAGGTTAACTTGTAGGAATCGGAGCATACTTTCTATTTTTGGCTTTATTGAACGCCATGATGAAGGAAGTACATTTTCCTACCAGATGATTATCATCTTGGTTTCTCCTTTTACATATAACACAGTGCGGTTTACTAGTACAATCCTTGATACCATGTCCGTTTTTGCCACATCTATAGCAAGCTTTACTTCGATCAGGACCTCTGCAGACAGTTGATATATGTCCAAAGTCCAAGCATCTGTAACATCTTGATATCTGCTGCTTTTCTCTGATTCTACAGTTCACCCAGCCTATTTTAATTTTCACTGCCGTTATGAGCTTTTGGGCTGTCTCTTCATCCAGTAGCATTGTAGCTGTTTGCATTTCTCCATATCCCCTACGTAACCTACAGGAGTCGGAGATATGATTTGCCGTTACGTCTATTACCTTGCTCACCGCTTCCAGTACCTCTTCAGACGTAACAGTTTCATCAATATCCTTAATTTCTACTAAGCGTTTCCGCGTAAGAGAATTCACTTTGGATTATTCTCTCACCGCCTTCTGCAGAGCCTGATTCAACGCAAGCTTTTTCTAGCACAATGAGAATATCCTTCTTACGTTCATTAGGGTCCACGGCATTCTTCATCCTCTTTAGGATGTCGGCGTGTTTCACCTTGCCTAGCTGTCACCTTTATAGCTGGGTTGAATTTCTTGCTTATCTTGTACTTTTGTTTCTTTTGGCTATTTTCCATTTTGCTTCTTTGCTGTTCTTCCCAGCGCTCCTCTTCTTGGCCTCTTTCCATCTCGAGATGTTCTGTCACTTCTCTCTCGTTTCCTTGCATTTCCCCAGGGGTATTCTCCACCGTGATTACTTTATTGTGCTTATCTTTCTTGTCCCTTGTATTAGACTCTTCTGGTGGTCTAGGTGCTGCCCTCGTTCGCATAGCATCCAATTTCTCTTTTGTCACGTCTTTCTCACTTATATTTATCAGAGAGCTCAGGATCTCTGGGAGCTCTCTTCTCTTCCGCTACTTCTTTCGCCCTATCCTTTAGAGCATCGTCCCTCTTCTTGCCATGCTTGGTATTCTTGGTTTGTACATCACCTTCCCTCAAGAGGAGCCATTCATGTATCTGCTCTTGCTCTTCATTAATGACATGCAGTCTGTTCTTCATCGTTCCCACATCTTCTTGTGCTACGGCCAAAGTATTCTTTACTATCACAGGATTATTTTTAACAAATGTTTGCCAATTACATTTAGATGGATATACAGACGCTCTATGATCTCATTTTCCTTCATCAGCTCTTGGATAGCTTCCCATCTTTCTATCATTCCATCCACAGCTTCAGGCATTGGCTCTATTTGAACCAACGATGCCCCAGGTGTTGTGTGCCTGGAAATCTCTGCAAATTCCGCCCTCCGGCAAAAGGGTTAACTGCACTTGATGCTTCATCTGGCAGAGACGTCAAGTGGTCCACGTCTGTCATTGCAGTCACTGGGTGACGACGCCCGGTGGCCTGCTTGCTCACCACCGACCGCCAGTACTGGGGCTCCGATCCCCTGCACCGTAATGGTTGATCCTAAAAGACCTTCCATCGTGGGTTTTTTCTTCAGAGTCGCCTTCCCCTAGCGTTTTTGAGCTACCGCCAGCTAAAAGGAAACGGAAGAAAGGAAGGGGGGACAGTGAAGAATGGAGTTAGAATAGAAGAGTAGAATAGAAAAGACTCCCTAGCCCTCGTAACCCAATAGCGTTGGGGTCGGAAACACGTGCCACAAGTAAGTGGAAGCAATGACACACGAAGTTCTAAACATCTTATCATTCGATAGGATGTTTAGAGGAGTGACAACGGACAGCTGCTCCGATTAGTCGCCTTCTACGACAGAGGGAGGTCCCGTAGACCTATTCTACTAAAACCCCAACACCACACGGGGTATTATTATTATTATTATTATTATTATTATTATTATTATTATTATTATTATTAATATATAAGAATAATATAATATTATTATGCATAATTATATTATTATATATAATGTATACATAATGATTATTAATTTTAATACCATATTTTTGTAACTTGTTTGAATCTACAAGATTATAGTTAGAAAATGTAAATATGTCCATATTCACATAAATTCCTGAATGGTTTCTGAAATACAGGAATTATCATATACCAAGTAGTAAATAAAGGTCTAACAATATCAATGAACTACCGAACCGGTTTATAAGTAAATAATTTACTTCAACAATGAGACATACAGGGTGCTTGTGAGCTAGTTACTGACTTCAAGTTAAATTTAACAACATTATTTATTCATAAAAACTCCTTAAAAAATGTGCCCTTAAAAAGTCTTGAAATATACTTTTAAAAATATGCATTTATGACCCCAAATTCTGAAGTATGCCCTATAATATGCAATTAAAATTAGCAATATTTCATCTCCTCTATGAAGCTTTCTTATTAAAATTCAAGAGAAACATGCTTGGAATGAAAAGATATAGTTTTGTGCAAACATAATATAATCTACCTTACATTGTGAGAGAAATAATTGAAGTAAATATTCACCGTAGTGAAGTACATTGTATATCTTATTGTATTTCTTGGTTTTAAAAATATGTTATCAAGAAATATCCTTCATTTGCACAAATATTTTATCATCTATAGAAAACAAAAAACCCAAACTGTGACAAGCTCTTTCGAATCTATGAACGCTCAAATAAATAGATTCCATGAAAATATGAAATGTTTTACAGAACAGTTTATTTTAATGAAATATGCAAAATATGCACCTATAATTACACAAATATGCACCAACAGGAAAAATAGGCCAAATATGCATTAATCTACATAGCATCATATTCTAAACAAATGTCAAGAAATTTCACTTAGCAGTGCACTGAAGCAATGGACAAAAATATGCAAAATCACAGAAATTTGCACCCTAGTTATTACAGAAATTAAACAGCAATGGTGATTCAAATATCTGTAATTTCAAGGAAAAGCAGAAAATCAACCAATGTACATAACTAGGTAAGTGTCAGTATATTACATAGATTTACCATTTAAATTTAACAAAACACTGGAAATTTGAGATTCAAGAACACTTCAAAAATTTAAAATCACTGCCATGAAAAGTTAGTATTTTCTACTTAATGAGATACACCCAGAGACCACAGATATCATTTTAAATGAACAAACTCTCCCTCACCCTTACTGAAGTTAACCCCATTCCTATTCAGTTTCCATTAGCATTTCCTCTCTCCTCCTTTTGAGTATTTCTTGGAAAATTCCCCTTCTTCTTTCTTTGTGAACTATCCTCTAAATAGTAGGACATAGCTCCAGCAAATGTATTTCTGTTCCTAGCTGCCACAGGGTGCCAGCTTATTTTATCTTGTAACTACAATAAAAAAATGTTATGTCAATTTTCTACTTAATTTGAGGGAAATATTTCATTTGTATCAGTTTCAGAGTTGTTCACAGTAAATAGTAGTTAAATGCTTCTTTTTCATTGCTTACTTTTTCTCATTATACTATTTATAATTACAAAACGTGTAACTGCATCTCAATTTCATTTTCACTTGTAACCATTATTTATATTTTGTGAAATTGTTTTAACATATCCTCGCATGGATAAGTCAAATTACATCCCCTGTAAAACAGAATATAAAACCTGAATTATTTATTCCTTACAATTTATGAACTTCCTATTCTCTAATGAGGATCATTAAAAGTTGAAGGGTAATTGAATGTTTGAAAAGCAAATAAACATTTTAAAAAAATTAAATAATTCAGAAACAACAAGAAGAAACATTTAAAAGATATTTTTTGGTTTTAAGAATTTGTACATGTTTTTCTTTGAAGTGAAAAATTAATGAAAAAATTGATTCAATAAAAGTACTGAATTGCTTCAACTCGGAACGACAAAATATCACATTTGGTTCAAAGAAAGTTTAGTTTGCACATGACATCTGCAGTCAACGACTGAAAGAGCAAGTCAATGCTCTTTTAGCACACAGATCTCTCACGTGAACTTTACTCATCCTGAACTCATAAATTTTTCCCTCTTCTTAATTCATAAATAAATTCAGCAGATAAATAAAGTCATATGTGTGTTCAGAGCTTTATTGTAAATCTGAAACCCTGTGTGGTCTATGAGTAAGTAATTTTTATTGATGTGATATTTAACCAAAATTCACTCTGCTTATTGTCCTTGTCAATTCTTGCTTGGGGGATTGATTAGGACATTCAAAGGATTTCATTAGGATCAACTTCAAATGTAATTTTGAAGAGAAAAAACAACACAAAAGTCAGATATAAGTACATAATAACTGTAATGGAAACTTTTAAAAGAGCATTTCATTACATGAACTTTCACATACTACACATCTGAATATTTTCAAACTGTTTTAGTTCAGTTACGTAAGAAGAGAAAAAGTATTTGCTCAGAATAACTGTCAAGTCTAACACTGAAAGAAACAGACCACTTGAAACATTAAAAAATCACATTGAAATTCACTTATAAAATCCTGTGTTAAATTAAATTAAATTAGCACGAGGGCAGGAACATCAATATTGCAATTCAGTTCAAAATAAACTGTTAGGCAACACCACTGAATCACACATGGAAAAACCTTTAATTATGTAGAAACCATGACCTTGTAATTTCAATGAGGAATTACTTATGTCCAAACCATGTAAGCCAGACTTCTTCTGGGTCCTTGAACTTTACTTGGTGACAATCAAATGGCATGTTAGGAGGATCACCATTACCATCTTCCGGGAAACACTGATTCTTGCCGGCCGTGCATTGTGGATACTTGACACCAGGAATCGCAGGCGTAATGCTTTCAAGAACTATTTCATGCAACCAGTCCATGCCGAAATCATACAAATAAGTTCCTTTATCTTTAGGGGCAATAAAATAACTGTTTAACTTCGCGTCACGCTCATTAACTGTAATTCCCAACATTTCGTCTATTCTGCCAATTGAAACAATAATTCCAGAGTTTTTGTCCGTAACTTCAAATCGATGCAAATGATAATCTTGCCAAGGCATGATATCTTGAATAGCTACATGCATGTCCCAGAAAGTGTAATTCTCCGGCACCTGTACGCGGCGCCAAATTTTTTGTTTTAGTCCTTTCAGGCTAACGTTGTATTGATAAATTTTGCAATCAGGTAACGACATAATTACCCAGCAGGGTACAAAGATAATAGAAAAACGAATAGCTTAAGTCCCCCTCACACAACTAAGTCCCCTCTTCTTCTCACACAGAATCCTCGTGATCACTACCAATCACAGCTACTCAATGGCACTCTGAAATTCGATATGTTGGAATAAATAGTACGACTCCGAAAACGAACTGGTTGACTTCGAATTGAACCTCAGCTCTCTGCCCGCTCTTCTTGTGGCTACGAGTTCCAAAGAGCTTAGAGAAATAGACATTCCTATTTTTCATTACTGTGCTCCAATTAGCGTTTACGCCTGGATTACACTATGCTTAATTAACAAGATTCTTCCATACTGTGATCATAGAGGAAATATATCAGTCTCTCCGCTATGGTATGAGAGTTTGTAATACATTAGTATAGCCTTTCAAAAGAGTTGATTTGTACTATGCAAGGAGGTTATAATATATATATTATAATAAATATTATAACCTCCTTGGTACTGTGATACCTTAGAATGTAGCAAAGAATAAATTTATTCCATGGTGATGCGATCACAGATTTAACACGAGAGAATAATTATTCCATGCTGTGATTGTGGTACACGCCATTCATTTGTTATTAAAAAAATAGTATCCTCGGGGATCATGAAGTGACGGGCGGGGGCAGGATGTACTTGTAAGTAAAAAGCATGGTAAACATGGCCTCTTCTCTGATAAAATATGGGCTTTTGCCTCAGAAGGGGACAGCTTTTTTCTTGTGCGATCTACAAGAGAAGTTTAGGCCGGCAATGCTTCACTTCGATCAAATTGTAGAAGTCTCAAACAAATTGGTAAGATTACTGTCCATAGTCATAGCTTTGCTTAATATAATTCTTTATCAATGTATGCCCTTGTAATTTTACTCTCATGTTCTTCACATTAGTGAACTCAGTAATGCAAAAAAAAGTTACTAAATATTTTCAGTGTGGTCTGTAACTACAGATGGAATTTGACATTTATTGAAAACATCTTGAAAATATTCTCAGAGATATGATCTCAATCCTATTCAGTGAGCATAGCTAGCTTTTCTTAAATGTGAGATTTTAGTGGTAATGATGTAACCAGAAATCTATTTGAAGGTTCATATATTTTTTTGATGACATTGAATGATCAATAGAAGTTTTCCTGGTGTGGGCTTTCAGTGAGGGTTCACTGTGCACTAGTGTGTCTGTGTGTTGTAATATGATGACAACAATTTGGAAGTTACCAGTATTGAATGTGTCATGGATTGTGGTACCTGAAACTGCATAATATGGGGCAGGATATATGAAGTGTTGAACTATCATGTTGGAAACATCATTACTTTGCACCTCTTGAAGGACTATAAATGAATGCACAAATGTAAAAAATGTTCTTGCATTCATATATATATATACTGATAAAATGTTTAACAGACATTTGTTTACAGTTAAATAAACATTTAAATACAAATGAGTACTTACAAATGTAAGAACTTGCCTTCTTTTCAAATAGAGCACACGTCACACGTTCCTGTTCCGTTTGTCATATTTCTTTGAACAGGAGACCATGCCTCAAGATTATCTTTGCGCTTCTTTCAATTTCTCCATGATATTCAGTACTGTAATGAGTGAATTCTCAATGCCAGTTATCATTCAGGGATTTTGAAATTTCCGGGAAAAGTTAGTATTATTTAGTTAAATTATTTAGTTAGTATTATTTAGGAAAAGTTAGATAATTTTTGTTTATTGTCCCTGAGTTTTTACTTTTGCATTGCATTGTGGAACTTCGTTTTCCTGGCCACATAATATTGAAAAAAAGTAACTCTAATTTAACTGTTTCTTGACAACTTGGTTCTGACAGGTTCTGTGAATTACTTGTTACATTTTTTCATGTGTATATGCTTTGTGTGACTGACAGTTTATAAATGTATTTGATGTAGTCAGTGATGAGGCATGGAATTTTTGTGTAGTCATTGCTAGATTTGCCCAGTATTCATTGTGCATCAAAGTGGAGTTGGGCAGATAAGGGATGGTGATCTTAGGATGTTCCCTCTAAAAGGCACAATAGTATGGTTATTTTTATGATTTTTTTAGTGTCTTGTCTACTTCATTCTTACATAGGAGGAGGATATAAGGAGAGTATTGTAATGCTGCAGCGGAAAGAGGCGATTTTTCAGAAAAACTCGTATTGTGGGTTCCTTATGTGGAATAATCCTTAAGTGGAATAATCTTTTTCCTCTAAATTACATCTAATATGTTGTGTAATCAGAATCTAAGATTTGCGACAAGTAAATTTATTTTTCTGATTGGAAAAAAAGGGGCGTTTGTCATCTTACAGAGTGCATTTAGCACTATCCCTACCAAAAGTGTAAAGAGAAGGTTAGATGCTGTTTTTGAGAAAATCGTATTTTTGTAATTTTTCAAAATTACTAAAATACTAAAACTTCCGAAAAATGTACATGAACTTAATGAAAGAACTCATTATGGGCAGCAAATGTCATTTGAAGGAAAAAAACCTATATCTTCAATGTTCTAGTTGCAGGAAGACGCCGGAAAAAAATTCCAACTTTTGCAATTTTCGAAAATTCAGAGATAACTGTGGAAATCGCTATCTTTATAATTATTTTACTCTATTCTTACAAGAAATATAAAGAAAAAAATTCGAGACGTTTTTTGAGAAAATTTTGAAAATGTTCGGGGGGCTTAATGTAAGGTACCCCCAAATTTTGAAGGAAGTTTTTCAAAACCGCAGCACCTCGAGTTGAGCCAGATCGACCGGGGAATATCCATTTCAGAATAAAAGGTTTAGGCGCTAGTGTTGTTCACGGACGGACGTTTTGAAAAAAACACTTTTTCGCTATCAGGGGACCCCAAAACGTGTATTTCCGTTGAAATCTCAAAATCGATTTTCCGCAACATTACAGAACTTTATAGTACGTATATACGTACGTATACGAGAAAGTAAAAAGCAGTCGAAATGTGGAAATTGTTTTTTTTTATTTGTGTTCTATTTATTTATAAAAACATTTTCTCGAAAACCACTTCAATTTTTTTTTCAGATAGAACAAGGACTGGTTAAGGGAATGGCGCTTGCCTGATTTTCGTTGATCTCTCTGAATTTTCGAAAATTGAAAAATTAGAAATAGCGAGCCTGTATGTGCTTTTGAGCACTACTAGTTGAAACTGTGTGGGCACGGCGACTTCCGAAGAATGAGGTAGTCATGCAATGCCTGCCAAATGCTGAACTATCACAGTGTGTCGAATTCGCTGCAAAATCATGGACGTGTTATCAGCTATCGGTGAAGTTCAGAGAGTCCATTTTAGTCTCACATTACCTACACCAACAAATTGTGCCGTTCACTAAAAGGTTTAACCCGCCAATCGTTGCTACACGTGTCCTTAACGGTGAGTCATCTCATAACAGCAATCGTTCCCTCTGATCTCTCCATCTGATACTAAGGATGATACAGATTCTTAAACTGTAGTAACAAAACAAAATATACAAATGCAAGGCCCCTTGCCAATACACGGAAATCATGCCAGCTTGACGTTTGCGGCTTACTTTTCATGGCCGCCTATTTGTGGACGACTTTCGAAGAATTATTTGTTTGTCGACACCGGATACGATGTTTCTTGTTTATTTATTTTACGTCAAAAACAGTTAAACACTGTGTGTGACGTGGTATGGGGAGAAGTTAATTCTGTGCTCGTTTTCAAAATTCTGTTATCCCTACTCTAAGCCATATACTACTTGAATTTTGAGTACAGAAAGAAAATGAGTGTTTTTTGCAAGAATTATTTACAAAATATTAGCTCCGATGTAATAAAATCTATTTTCAAGGGTAAATCAGCAATGAATCCTCATCATGTCCTTCGTCAAGGAATAATACTTCCTGCAACGACATCATGCAGAACGATAATTTGAATAACTATATTTCCCACTGAATTCTAGATGTGCACAGATAATGAAGTAGCATTTATGCCCAGAAGGCAAAACAAGGGTCCATCTCAGCATTTGCTCAAAGGTTTAGGGAAACTGGACGAAAAACCCGATCGAGATGGGGGTCATTGACCGAGAGGCTGCGGTACGGTACTTGTTACAGGTTGTATAGAATTATACCGTCGAAATGGTAAATAATACATTAAATATCACTGTTAAAATTAATGTTACTTTCCTTGTGATGCTCAATATAGTCTCTAATTGTATAGAAACAGTTATGCAGCAGAAACGATTTTACTTGGGATTTAAACTTTTCTATGGAATTTAATCGTTTAATGTCATCTGGCAAAGTGTACTACTGTACAATAATGTACATGTATGTGAATTTTTTGTAATGAGCTGATGTCACTTGGTGAATATAATTACTACCTCGAGTGTTGTAGTTATAGACATTGGCGTTTTCTGAAAAATAGATTTCCGCCCTTAAGCAAGTCAATTTTGACAAAACCACTGATTCGTAAATCAACAGACATGGTCATGGTAAAATTCCTAGATTAATAAAGAGAGGCTTACTAGAATCACATGGGTGGGATTTGGTTATTCGTACAATATTTTTTTAAATCTAAACGTCTGGGAGCTATAAGATAGATTTCCCCAGAATATTATGCCAGATCTCAGGGGGATATGAACATTCGCGAAATATACACAACGAACAGTATGAAGGTTGACTGAATTTGACAGGGGCGTGCGGTGATTAATTTGTAGACCCCAGCTGCTTGCAGCCAACCAGCTTCCCCCTCCCCTACCCACTGGCAGATCCAGGGGGGGAGGCCATAGGAGCCATGCCCCCCTCAAAAAGGTCTAGAGCTTTTGTTTACCCTCCTTTATTTGGCAGAATTCATTTAAATATTTGTTCAAATTATGTAATTATTTAAACAATATTGTATAGTATCATATATACAGTACATAAATAATATAGAAAATAATAAGAATATTTATTATTTAACAAAAATCTATGATGCCCCCCCCCCTCCCCCGAATGATTGGCTGGATCCGCCCTTGTCCCTACCGTATTCAAAGTAGTCGCGCAGAAGGAGATGCTTTATCACAACTGTGAAACACAAAATGTTTTCAAAATAAACAAGTCCATCATGCAATTAACCCTTCCCACACACGATGTATATTCATGAACGAAAAAGTAAACAGTAACTTGCAGAAAAAGAAAATGAAATTTGCTTCCTGCAAATGTTGCGGAAATCGGTGGAAACGAAACTCCATTCTTTCATGACTAGCATACTGCATAGGTTTTTCGAAAAATGAATTTATTTGTCATATGTCCTCAAGCAGTGATAATTTAATAGGCTAAATGGATAATCATTTGTCACTACGTCTGTTTCGACCATTGGTTTTTATTCATTTTTACATCAAGCAGTCGTGCCATGCACACTGTATTAAGAGTACAGTATGCTATTCGAAAATTCGGGGAATCTAGTGTTCTAATCACGTTTCTTATAATAATTAATAAAACCTCTAGGTAACATTCTGGTTCACTCTCATTACAGCGAAATAGAAACATGTGCCCCACAATCATTTAAGTTATCAATTTCTCGACAAGCGCTACGGTAATTTATACTGAAAAATCGCCATTTAAAATAACGATGAATTGTGGTAGCACTGGCTTACGAGTAAATGTGAGGTGCCTTGTTTGCTCCCATCTGCTCTCTGGCGGGGAGTATTGTGATCACAAGAAAGGCGAGGCCTCGTCTTGAAGCAAGGGAGGGGAGAAACGCCATCTCGCTCAAGCTCGCTAGTGGCGCATAGCGAAGGCGCTTGCCTTTCACCACTGAGGTCCGGGTTCGATTCCTGTCGAACCTCCTGTGAAATTTGTTCCAACAAAACGAGTTTGGCTGCTTCACAAGGGCTAGTCCAACCACTGTGAAGTGTCCTAAACCCTACTCTATCCTTATTCCTTCCCAACTCTGGTCGCTGGGTAGTGACCCAAGGGTGTTTAGTTGGAGGCGCGTACGCAGAGATGCTACCTGGCGGTCCTCTTCACAACTGACTGCGACGTGACGTCACAGACATAAAGTGGACAACGTGGCTAATGGAGGATTACTCCAATGCGCAAAGGATAATGGAGGATTACTCCCAGCGCAAAAGCGCTCAGACTTGGAGACGCGTTGCATCAACTTAGACGCAACAATTTTTTAACAAATCTATCCCTAGCTAGCTGGGTCCAGAACATTATCTGCTATACCTTCCTCCTTGATCGCTGCCTGTCCCTTGTCCAGTGAATAAGATACGCGCGCAGCGCCGATTCCCAGCGAAGGTCTCACAGCTGGTGTTGCGCAAAAAAGAATCTTTTGGCGACCGGCGCGAAGATCGCACGAGAATATACAGTAGGTGCAATATTTTTGAGCAAGTGACATACGGTTCATCGTAATTTTATTTCTCAATGTTCATTAAATTCTCATTCTTGCTTACCCCAGCAATGCTGGGGTTGAATGCATGCCACTGAAATTTGAAAGAATTGTGAACGCGTAGGATAATGAACTTAATTTTGTGTTCAATTCATTTGAATGAACGTTCCATTTGAGATTTGAATTGAGATACCTAAAAATTTTGTAACCTTTTCAGTCAATGGTATACCGTTCATATTTAGTGGAGTACAGAATTGTTTATTTGAAATAGAAAACTACATTAAAACAGTTCTCTTTTCATTTACTATTAATTTGTTATTACGGATCCATTTTTTCAGTTTTTTCTTTCCTGAATTTAGGAAATGTAAATGTTTAAAAAAATTTTCTTCGAGAGTTACTTCGAAATGTTTTTCTTTCACTTTGTCGTGGTACATATTTTTAAAATCAATTTGAAAACCTCACGACGTCGACAAACGCGCATTTATCTGTCACTTGGCTTATCCTAATTTCTCATAAAAATTAACGTCTTCTCGATATTCTTTGAAGACATAACGCTGCTCCCCGCAGCCCAGACTCAGCAACCGGCTCGATGACACCGCTATGCTCTTCACGGAGACGTGCACCCTCGGCGGTCTGATCCGGGCAAATCAGTAAGCTCATTTAGTTCATTTTCCGTGAAAGGAAATCATTCGTTTTTGTATTCTCGCATTCTTTGCCTTATGAGACTTCTACGTTTTCCTCTACGTCTTCGTCTTTGTCTACGTCTTCCTCTTCCTCTACGTCTGCGCCTTTCTCTTCGTCTTCCACTCAGTCTTCCACTCAGTCTTCCACTCCGTCTTCCACTCCGTCTTCCACTCCGTCTTCCACTCCGTCTTCCACTCCGTCTTCCACTCCGTCTTCCACTCCGTCTTCCACTCCGTCTTCCACTCCGTCTTCCACTCCGTCTTCCACTCCGTCTTCCACTCCGTCTTCCACTCCGTCTTCCCCTCCGTCTTCCACTCCGTCTTCCACTCCGTCTTCCACTCCGTCTTCCACTCCGTCTTCCACTCCGTCTTCCACTCCGTCTTCCACTCCGTCTTCCACTCCGTCTGTCTTTTGCCTTCGTTGATTGATTTTTCGTGTTTCCGGGCGCGTCAACTGCTTTGGTCATAAGTCCCGTTAGTGTAGTGCATGTTTTTCTCGGGAGATGGCAGTGATCTTCCCCCTCTGGATGGCGAGATCCGGCGCCGACCTACCGTCGGCTAGTGGGGTTTCCCCCTAACCAGGACTCTCACCAGCGGGGCACCGCCTCAGCCGAGACAAGCTCTAAGCTCCCGACCGGTCTCCCGGAATATGTGGTAGTGTAGTGCATATTAGTGTGTGTGTGTGTGTGTGTGTGTGTGTGTAAAGGGAGAGCATAGGACAAGGAAGAGGAATGACAGATTTCGTGGCCCGTTTGGTAGGGTACTACTCCGGCATTCGCCGGGTGTTGATCGGAGAAACCACGGAAAACTACCGATCAGAGCAGTCGGCCGCTAGAATTCTCCTCCAGACTGCGACTGAATTCGACCTAGCTGAAAAGCTAGTGTCGAAAATCCTGCCGCCGTCAGCACTCGAACCTAGGACCTCCCGGTCAGAGGCGCTGCAGTGACATCAGTTGTTGCACCGACTTACCGTTCCCAGTCTTTCTCTTCGTCTTTGTCCTTCCCTTCGTCGTACTCTTCATCTTCCTCTTCGTCGTACTCTACATCTTTCTCTTCGTCGTACTCTACATCTTTCTCTTCGTCGTACTCTACATCTTTCTCTTCGTCGTACTCTTTCTTTCTCTTCGCGTTCTTTTCATCTACGTTGGTATTTTAAGGTACTGGAGGTAATCAACGCCACCTACGTAGATCTATTTAGGCGGTGATTTAATTCCCAACATACTCCCTATGATCGCAGTGCCAAAATACAAAAAAATACGTTTTTGGAAATTTCTGAGAACCATGTGGCCGGATCCGAAAGCAAATTATCGTTTCCCCATCAGTAGACCGAGACGCGTCGGGTGGCACCTCGTATGTCTCGAATGGTGCACGGGAAGTGGTCGAGCCGTGAGTGACGGAACCGCACATTCGCGTATCCGAACATTCGCTCATTAGCACACTGGAGGAGTTACTCAAATACCATACTGCGGCATTTACAAGAGTTAGCTCTCAAGGTCACTCTAGGCCCGTCACCACGGTGGCATTATGGCTCGGTTTTTCTTCCATACTACGATCATGGAGGAAATATATTACTCTCTCCGCTATGCTATCACAGTTTGTAAAACATTAGTATACCCTTTCAAGACAGTTGATTTGTACTGTGATACCATAGAACATGGCAAAGAATAAATTTGTTCCATGGTGATGCGATCACAGAATTAACACGAAAGAATAATTATTCCAAGGTGTGATTGCGGTACACGCCATTCATTTATTGCTAAAAAAAACAGTATCTTCTGGAAGCATGAAGTGTCGGGCGGGGGCAGGATGTACTTGTAAGTAAAAAGCTTGGTAAACATGGCCTCTTCTCTGATAAAAAATGGGCTTTTGCCTCAGAAGGGGACAGCGTTTTTCTTGTGCGATCTGCAAGAGATGTTTAGGCCGGCAATGCTTCACTTCGATCAAATTGTAGAAGTCTCAAACAAATTGGTAAGATCACTGTCCATAGTCATAGCTTTGCTTAATATAATTCTTTATCAGTGTTGTATTCCCTTGTAAGTGTACTCTATCATGTTCTTCACTTTAGTAAACTCAGTATTGCAGACAAAAGTAACCAACTATTTTCAGCGTGGTCTATAATTACTGATGGAATTCGACACTCATTGAAAACAATCGTCAATTTCCAAAAAGTATCGTCTTTCCTTAGCGTACTTATGCAAAGGATTAGAAAGATTTAAAAAATGATAATTTGTAGCTAAATTCCAAAATCAAATTATTACTGGGTGCAACAACAATGTATACAAATGTATAATAAACTAAAATAAATGACCACAGAACTGTTGCAGTTATTTTCTAAGTATATTTAAAGTCGAGATTTAAAGGCGGGAAATGATTTTCATTTTTTTTAACTGCAGCACAGCTGTCGAGAAAATCTGAAAAAAAATCACTTTGTTTTTTAAGAGGAACGTTTGAGATTTTTTCGAGCCTGTTCCATGTTTAAGACAAAATAAAAATTATTTGTTATTTTTTAAAATTTTTTTTGTGTTGGAATTTGGGTCTGAGAAAACATCGAAAAATATTTTTCTGATTGTATAAATTGTCTTCTCATGTATCATATTTTTTTCAGTCAGATGAAATAGTGTTAAGATGACGAAAAAAAACACGTTTTTGGCTGTAGATGGGTGTGGGTGATGTGACGGGGGCTAAGCAACCTTTCAAAAACATTGTTAGAATTATAATGTAAGGACTCGTATGTCATTTGGTTTAGGGGAACTTTTTACCATTTTATCCGGGGGTACCCTTTGAACCATGAATCACTCATTTGGTAATTTTTATCTAGGAAAAAACTCATTTTAAACAAAACATTGCATTTTTAATAACACTGGTCAACTGCATTTTTGTAACAAAGCATGTGAATGGTATTCTTAGCTAAGACTTAGACACCGAATTCGATTATGAAATCATTGTTGCCTATAGCCCAGATTTCTTGTGACACGCTACTCTCCATCTTTATATTTATTTAGTAAAAAAAAAAACAGTAAAAAAACTGTATGTGACGTATGAGGGAGAAAATCATCTGCGCACTCTCTTGAGTTTCAGAATCCCTTCCCACCAATTTAACTATTAATAGTTAAAAGATGAAAAAGTTAAAAAAAATTAATAACTCTGCAGATTTGATTTTTCTACAAAAATAAATAGACCTTCAGATTTTATTTTTCTGCATTGCTAACAAAATAGTAACTCAATCTAAGCTCTATTACCAGTGCGAGCAAAGAAAGAGCTCAACAAAACGTGCTCATAGTGATGCTACATTTACGTCCAGAAGCAAATCTAGGGGTCATCTCAGCATTTGCTCAATGAATTAGGGAACTGAACAAAAAACCCGACCGAGATGGGCGTCATTGTCCCGGAAGCTGAAGTACATTACTTGTTACAAGCATGTTAAATCTTTTTTTTTTAAATTATACAATACAAATGAAAACTAATTCATTATACTATATCATTTTGTTTAACAATTTTTCTTTTTGATGACCGGTATAGTCTCTAATTGAATAGAAACTTATGCAACAGAAAATATTTTACTTTTTAGTTAAATTTATGTATCGATTTTAATTGTTTAATGCCATCTAGCAATGCGTTGTAAAGTAACGTACATGTATGGTATGTGCATTTCTTGTAGTGAGCTGTTGATACTGGCACTTGATGAACATGATTTCAACAACGTGTGTTGTAATTATAAATATCAGTATTACATGAAAATATCTTCCCACCGGTAAGTAAGTCAATTTTGACAAATATTGGTAAATAAATAGGCAAGGCAATGGTAAGATTCCAAGGTCAAGGTCAATGAAAAGAGACTTGCAGGGATCACGTGGATGGAATTTTTTCATTATTCGGATAATTTTCTTTTGCAATCTAAATGTCTGTGTACTAAAGGATGAGCTTCCCCAGAATATTACGCCATATCTCAGGCGGGAATGTACATTTGCAAAATACACGCAACGAGCTGCAAGAAGACTGACAGATTTTGAAAGAATTCTGAATGCGTAGCATAATGAACATAATTTAGTTGTATGTACACTCCATTTGAGGTTTGAATTGAGATACCTAGAAATTTTGTTACCTTAATATCAGCTAATTGCATATTGTTCGTTTTCAATGGAGCATGCGATTGCCGATACGAAATGCATTGAAACAGTTTTTCCTTCGTTAACTATTAGTTTGTTATTACAAAACGAATTTGAAACTTCTGAAATTGTACTATTTATTGATTCTTTTTTGCAAAGAACATTCGTGTCTTCGGCAAACAACTGTTCTTCCATTTTTAATAGACGAGAGTATATCGTTTACGTACAACAAACAGTATAGAACCTAAGATCGCACCTTGTGGGACCCCATGTTCAATTGGCAAAGAATTGGAAAGATAATATAATGTCATGTCGTGCCAGTGCGGTATTTCTACTGTTTGAGATCGATATTTAAGGTACGAGGGTATCCAATCTAGGGCAATACCTCGAATTCCATATGAAGGTAATTTTGAGAGCAAGATGTTATGGTTAAAAACGTCAAAAGCTTTCGAAAGCTATCTACAAATATGCTTGAAAACGCTGCATATTCGTAATTTTGTTGTAGCTTTATTATTCTACAGATGTAAGTGTTCAGGAACAATGGAAATATGTACAAGGAATTCCTGTATATGACGTTGAATTCAGAAAATTCGCCTGTCGGAAATGAAAGGTTTGGCAACTGTTGGTAAGTATTGCTCGAACAGATACAATCGCGTTTTGTTTCGGCAATTTTGTTATGCAGGAAAGTCACGTATTTTTACATTTATGAGAGACTACAAACATTTTATTCACTTTCTTAATTAGCAGTATATTATATAATCAATATTTTCTCCAAATTTTTTACAGTGAGGCTGTCTTATCTATTAAAATCATTTTGAAAGCTGAAAATGTGCTTTCCACTGACACTGGTTTATAGGAACAAATTTAGTTTTGTTTAATTAAATTTCTCATGATGAGCTTCATGGCTCATCGCAGCTCGACTGAATGTATCGGTGCTAGCAGATCGCAGTATGCAACATGCAACTGAACGAATCGCGGCAACCACATCGCGGTATATACTGAGCGCCTCAGGCAGGATGAACTCACTCTAAGCGAGGTTCAACAATAGCCTGATCCGATGAGTCCGACAGGACGAAATGCCGATTGTTGCTAATTACTTTCTCAGGCCCCTTTCGGGTATTACACTGGAACAGAACGAATGGTCGTCCAGGATGGACACAAAGGTCAAGGTTCTGGAACTTATTCAGTCGTCCCCGCCCCCCTAATACGAATTGTACCACACAACTCGTTTAACCATTACACCGTGTTTTGTAATCTTCGTCTTTCCGACAGTAGGCTTTTGCCTGACCTGTGCCTTTCCTCGCCTAGACTTCGAAGACGACGCGCTGCGGCGATAAGCCTCAGCAAATAAGCCAAACAGAGCAGCTGCACCAGTAATGGGTGCAATTGCCTAAGAAGTTCGTGGAGACGAGTGTGAAACATCCTTACTATGTTGACTTGGAGGGCTCCGTGTGTTCGGTGTTGTGGGTGATAAATTTCAGTGCGTATTCGATCACATATTTGCATTTCGGCACAGAATTTACGTTTCCGTGAAACAAATTTCAAAAATTAGCATTTAAAATATGGTTTTTGAAAATGACTTGTTTTAGGTAGCTTTAAGCAAAAACGTATTAAAATCGCCCTTTTAGGTAACATATCAACGCCCTTTTAGGACATTTTTAGGCACTATTAGACACTTTCAGTATATGTATTTTATCATGATCCATAAACATTACAGTTATTTTCCACAAAATCCTAAAGGAACTAAATAGGCATTTGTCCTACAATTTGAGGTCTACTTATTATGAAACTTACATCTACAGCCTTATCCGAGATTCCTGTTCAGTTTTTACTTTCTATTTCAACTTTTATTTTAGCTTCGCACTGCTAGAAAGCTTACTGGTCTTAAAATAATTTGACACGCGCCAATTACCTTAACTGTTTAAGCACTTTTAAACTCAATCATCGATTACAAAAGTGGGGTGACTTGGAAGGCACCAGGCTACATCAAGAAAAATTAGTGCAGTAACTGGAACTCAGTAAAATCAAAATTTTGAAATCGACCTGGAATGTACGAAGTCTATACACCGGAAAATTTATATAATAATAATAATAATAATAATAATAATAATAATAATAATAATAATAATAATAATAATAATGATAATAAAATGAGATGGACCAAATGGAAATAGTTATTCTGGGTCTAAGTGAAACTAGGTGAGGATCTGGGTATTTAATGAAAGAAGAGAAATTCTTATTCAGGGCGGAAGGATACTAGAGACAATGGAGTTGCAATTATAATCAAGGAAGGAATGAAAAACAATGTGTTGAAATTTAATCCTGTATGTGTCCGTGATGGAGATAGGATTACAAGCGAAACCCATAAACCATCGAAAGTTATGCCCCCACATACGCAGCAAGCGACACAGAAGCAAAAGCATTTTCGACTCAAGTACGAGAAACAATCGGCGCGAAACTGGAAAAGACCACTAAAAATAACACAAAATTTGATCTAAAGAAAATACCCGCCATCTATAAACAAGCAGTCTCCGGAAGAGCAAGCGACGTTGGTTGCAATTGTGATAATCCAGAAGAAATGGAGACCATACGAGTAAAAGAAATACAAGAGGCAAATCAACACATTCTCAAAAAGGCTAACAATCTAAGCACCAGGCTGACAAATGACACGATCAGAGTGACCCAGAAATACCAAGAAAGCATGACTGGACAAAAGTCAGAGAACTCAATACAGTATTCCAGCGCAGAGCTAGACAAGATAAAGAAAAGTCCCTTCAAGAAAAATGCGAAGAAGCGGAAGTACATAACAAACGCAGACCAAAAGAAATGTTCCAGGTCATCCAATGGGAATGCTAATACAGCTCATCGTACTTATCAAGTCACTATACGCGACTCAAGAGGCAAATGTACTAACAAGCGAAGGGGAAACAAACTGGTTCCAAGTCAACGGAGTGAGACGATGCGTACTCTCACCAGGTTTGTTCAACTTATATACAGATCATATAAGAATGGCAAACAGAGGAAATGGACACAGTCTGAACATCAGAAATTCAACAACTTAAAATATGGCATACAGATGGATACAGCGCATTTCCTAGAAAACAGGGAAGATGTGGGTGTGAAAGAAGTAGATGGTTTTGAAATGTGAGCATGGAGGAAAATATGGTACGTAAAATGGAAAGACAAATGCAGTAATTTTGAAAAAATAAACCCAGAACATTGTCCAGAAACCGAAGCCACTAATGTGACGTCGTGGGTAGGGATATTCGCCTCAAGAACACAGACACGAGTGAGCTATATAGTTTATTTTCATAATTATTTACAATATACAGGTCCTCACAGTTTTGTGTTAGTCCGAGCTAACTACCTCCAGCTCCCCTCTCTGCACGCGCCTTGCGGCAGCGCTAGCGAATAGCCAACTCGGCCGACTCGCTACTCGGTATCTGCCATGCCCTGGTAAATACACCCTCTGTCCTACAGTGGTA
The DNA here is from genome assembly GCA_011170035.1 of Teleogryllus occipitalis. NCBI lineage: Eukaryota > Metazoa > Arthropoda > Insecta > Orthoptera > Gryllidae > Teleogryllus > Teleogryllus occipitalis. Next base: position 22,760 of record BLKR01006468.1, read on the forward strand.
GAGAGATTTTTTATACAACCTGGTTGCAGAACACTAAAATTTACATATTACAATATTAATACAATGTAACATTAAATTATTTTAAGACACTTATCATTATTATAATAAAAATATGATAAAATGTTAACAATAATAGCATTTACTCCACATTTTATGGTTGCCCTGCACAGTTATTTTAAACTATTAAGTACACGACTTTTTAATTACACTTCACTTCACAACCTTTGCCCTTCTTTCTACTTCATTATTGCACTACATTTCACAACACGTCACCACACTTCAATACAATACTACTTTGAAAATAATTATATATTTAATAAAGCAACCATGTAGTAGTAATTATCACAAAACTAATAATATTGCAGATATATAGCTCGTTTCAAGTTTTGGACTAAATCTGATCAATCTTACGTGAATACCAGACATTAAGACTTATTTCATATATTATTAGCTCAACGTTTCGTACACTTAGTATGTGCCTTTTCAAGAATAATATAGAAATTGAACAAAATGTTGACAATCGCATAAGTAATACATTTTTATGTAATAAAAACAAAGGAATATAAAAATATTAAAATCCATGTATACAATTTGGTACTTATACCAGTGTTCAACATACAACATGATGACATTTTTTTATAATATGCTGAAGGTGACGTCCAACTTGGTGGTTAAAATAATACATGTGTTCTTGCATGCAGGATATTATTCACCTATCGACAGTCTGGCGTCCGGTAACCTCCCCCACTAGAAATCCCTCTGGTCCGGTGTGGCTCAATATTCGGGTGGCAATTTTTAGCTACGTTCATGTCCAGCAAGGGCTTCTCTGATGCAGGAAGCCTAGCCCTATGACGCTACACTAAATTGAAACTAAAATATTTTGGACATACTATGAGGCGTACAGAATCTCCGGAAAAGATATAATGCTTGGAATGGTAGAAGGAAGCAGGAAGAAAGGAAGAAAAATATGTAGGTGGCGCCATGAAATAATCAAGGCTACCAACCTCACATGGCCAGACATAATTATGTTCAAGACATAAACCAGTGAACACCAGAGAAAAGTAATACGTGATGTCACAAAAAAGGAAGAGGCAGTTCGGGTCCGAGTGAGCAGTGAGCAAATGGCTAGCATCCTACTGCTATATACACACAGGATAACAAGGGATCGCTTGCGATCTAGTACTACGACCACTGCCACTAGGCCTCTGTGTCGTAGTGAAGAATTGCCGGACCAGTACCTCCTGAGAATGTGACAGTGAGTGGAGATGAATGCTTCAGTGAAGAACATTCAGAAGACAGAAGGATATATCCAAGCTGACCCAACATTTCGAACTTCCTGTCGCTCAAATGAACCATATTTTTGGTTTCAAGAGGATCTCAGCAATCTTGTTCGTGATTTAAATTTGTCGAAGCAACAGTATGAGCCTTTTCTTCGAGACTCAAAGTATAGAATAGTCTTTCCTTCCTGGACGAAAGCGAGTTTTTTGTGAACGCCAAGTAATTTTTGCTTCTTGCTACGGAGTAGAGAGAAAGTTAGGTAAAGCTACGCGAAAAAAAAACGGCGAATTTTCGTCAGAAAAAAAGCTTATTACTCGGCATTGGTAACGAAAAAGTGGATAAATCCATTTGCAAATTTTAGGGGGGAAATCTATCATGTAGTGTAGGCGGAATCCGTTTTGTGGGTCCTTGATACCGAAAAATCGAATGAGGGTCAAACGTCCGTCTGTCCGTCCGTGAAAAACGCTAGCGGCCAAACCAGTGGATTTTCTCCAAAATTGACATTCCCCAATCGATCTGGCTGATGTCGCGACCCTTTGAATTTAAACGGATATTTTAATTTGGGGGTACTTTACATGAAGCCCCTGGAACATTTTCCAATTTTTCAAAAAAGTCTCAGCTTTAAATCCGAGCGTCTCTTGTCCTTTTACGAATAACAGTGTATTTATTATGAAATATTTCAAAACGACTTGCCAATGCAGTACCTAAATTTTTCTCTCATTGATATATCCAGTGCCAACAAGCTAGAAGTCTTAAATTTTAGAAAGTAACTACCTCTAAGTTAATTATATAATAAAATGCGAAAAACATTAAAGAACTTACCCTTCAAAATCCTAAAAGTTTGTATGGAAGTACACAATTACAACTCTTCGTAGTCTCAACGACTCAACTCAATTTGCGATCTTTGTAATACCTCTCTTAACTCTTCTTGGGCATTGAGCGTGTTGGTCCCCGTTAACTTTTTGTCTCGTTACGGCGCCGTTAGTAGCTGGTGTTTCCAGCTGGTCACCTGTCCAAGAAACCGCGGTGTCTCGAATTGCTAAGACCCCGCCGGCGTCGTTAGCCGAATTAGCACCCCCGTGAAGTCGCGAAAGTTAAGTTTACGATGTACACTCAAAACAGACCGAGGAGGTCTTACTGATTATCTCTACGGGCAATCTTTGAGTTTACCGATCATGTTTTTAGATGCGCCGACGGATTTTGTCTCCCTTTATCGGTATATTAAGAATAAGATTTCGTGTTGTGCATTCTTCCCGTCTACATTCCAAAACAAGTATTTTGTCCTTCCTGACCTATCATCAGTGGCGTGCATTCTGGGTAAACTAGGTGTGCTGCGCTTACCCTGGAGAAATGAGAGTTAAATGAATAAATTATTATATTGTAAAATCATCACTCTCGCAATTGAAGAGAACTCGCTCGGATTTTAAAATTCTGCCAAGAAAGGCCTACGCGCGGCCCTGCATTGAGCATACAACGCTGTTGCTGACAAAGACAGAAAACGGCTGAAAGAGACGAAGGTAGTAGGCGCCGCAATCCAGCCCGGAGTGAACATGATATTCTCCATCTAAATGCATTAGGCAGTTCCCACATGCGCCCTTCACTGTTTGGAAGCTCCGTTTGTTTGTATGGAGGACGCTGGTGAGCGCAGCAACCCAGGCCCACCGCCCAGGGTGGCCCTGAACAGAGCAGGCAGATAAGTTTGCAACGAGTACGACACACTGGTAAGCGCCGCTTACCACGTGTGGTGTTACGTGATGCCATGGTCTTTTACTTGTGGATTTATTTGATCTGTGGGTTTTATTCGTACTGTGCATATTATTTCTGTCTGCGCGTTATTTCTGGGTGCGTGTTCTTTTTGTATGCTGCCGTTCGTGTTTCATAGCGGTAAGATATTATGCTATGGCCGAAAACACATGTATAATTAAGGATATTTTCTTAAAAAGTTGTACTTTTAAGGAGAAAAGTGAATTATTGGTGTAGGGAGGCCTGCTCTGGAACTTCACTTCAGATGTTTGCTCAAAGAAAAGGGAACGTACTTCCGCTACTTTAATACAAAAAGATGAAAACAATTTAATAGAAAACAGAGTTAATAAATTATTTTGCTGGGCCATGTTTGTTTTCTCACGATCGTAATGTGAGGAACGAAGAAGGCTATAACAATTTGTAAAATCTCTCAAATACACTCCCAAAACATGATTCAATGACAGTCATTTGCGTTCACTTGTTCAGCTGGCCAGTTTTGGAAGTACGCGCATTGAAGCTGAACTTGTTCTATCAGATGTAATGCGACTTAATGAAACGAATAGAATAGATACATATTAAAAAACCTAATTGTCGCGACATGTTTTTTAGCTCTGCGGGAATTGCCTTTTAGAGGGCATCGTGAAAATGAAGTTGTTTAGCAAAGAGTGCGACAACACGTAGAATTTGCCAAAACATTTAAAAGAAGTTTTAATAGAATTCAAAATAATTTGGTTTCTGTGAGTAGTATTGTCTTGAGTAAATCTATTAAAGATATTTCCATGGTCCAGATTGTGGCAATTGTTTAAAATGAAATTGTCATTGATCGAAGTCATTCCACGAGCTACAATTTCCCAACATTTCTTAGCTCTGCATCAACGCTATGTCGTGGGAGGGAGCGCAATGCCGTTGCGAAGGCTACAAGATCATTTATTCAAATCAGAAGATTATAAAGCTGCTTATTGATGATCAAGCTTTCTTTCTTTTCTTTTCTTTCTTTCTTTCTCTTTCTTTCTTTTTCTTTCTTTCTCTTTCTTTCTTTCTCTTTCTTTTTCTTTCTTTCTCTTTCTTTCTCTTTCTTTCTTTCTTTCAGATTGCTTTGTCAGAATTTTGGATCGTGGTTCGTGTAATAATATTAAGAGGGATAGTTTTGCTAGATAAATATTATTTCCGATTCCCCAAATATCATTTTCTATGATAGGGCAATAAATTCTTCTTAAGAACTTTTCCCTCATTTGTAAAGAGATTCGTCTTCAAAGAGAGGGAGGATTCATACTCGTACACTACTACTATTTTAACGATGCTTTTATTTTGGTGGGATGTCATTAAAAGAGAGGAATTCTCAAAGGCAGATCTTTCTTGCTCTTAAGATCTTTAATACAGCCCTCTTTAAGTCCAAAATGTGTACCTCATGTGGGTAATGGTTTTAAATTTTTCCTGTGTTGTAGTGTTTGTGAGGTACCAGACATTATTCATAAACAGTCATATCCTATGTAGATATAGTCGAAATGGACCATTTTTCGTGTCTTAAATAGAGTATATTTATCAAAACACTTGTAACCAAAAGGAGTTTTAATTCCTTTGAGATATGCTATTGGGCTTAGGAAGGCAGTATGAATGCAGTATCACTGATTCAAAGGAGATGTATTCACATATAATAATACTAAGTCTCATTAAATCAAGATACTTCGTTGATACAATTCTGGAGCATAATGTTTTCTTTAACATAGTGTGTAAATGGGTTACATTATGTGTCTACTGCACATTATTAGTGCATCTTTTTTTAAACCTTACAGTATAAAAAGAGGGACAATCCACTGGCATTTCGTACTTAACAATACTAACTTACTTACTAACTTTTAATAATGTTACATTTGACATGAGATTCAAATTAAAGCAGTAAGAAATTTATTTGTTATACTTATCATACTTATCTTCTGTTTCAGGTGCAGACTTCTCGTATTTTAGGAGTGCCATTGGTAGTGACTGAGCAAAACCCAAATGGTTTAGGTCGTACTGTATCCGAATTGGATGTCAAGCATGCTGTTGGAGTTTATCCAAAAACACGATTTAGTATGTTGACTCCTGAAGTGTCATCTCTAATAGATTCACTCTGTGGTGGTCATCTGCAATGTGTTGTTTTGTTTGGAGTAGAGGTGAGTCATTATTCAGAATGAAACTAACAAACACTAATTTGATGAAGATACCTGCCTGAGAGAAGGGTTTGTAGTGATGTTACCTGAATAGTTGGGAAAGGAAGAAAGTGAACCCAAAAAATGTTGGACCTCAATTCCTAAACTTTGTATAACATGGATGAATTTTCACAGAAATTAAATTTTATGTAGTAATGAAGCAATCCCCTCAATAATGGACACATAGCATTAAGGCAACATGAGGAAAGGATGTATTGATAAAACTTCCTTTGCGTTATGAAGCAAACAAAAACTGAAGTTAGTAGAGAATATTTGTTGTGCAATGTAAATTTCAAAGTAGCTGTACCTAAATAAGTTCAATAAAAATTCAGGAGTGTTTAGTGCATGCTCAGTGCCATGCATGTTCAGTGAATAAGCCAAAGAACATTGAATGTAAATATACCGAGTAGTCTTTGATACATTGTATGTTAATTTCATATAGGAATGTTTTGCCTTTTACAAATCTTATAATACATTTGTTTTATTTTAATTAAGTTGTATACATTATAGGTACAGTAGTGGAATAACTTTATGTAATCAAAGCTTGTGAAAGGAATTGTTTAGTTCTAAAAATTCTCAGTAGTTGATAAACAGTACTTCGATTATATCTAAAGAAACACTCCAATTTCTTTATTATTGAATAATATTGCAGTGATTTGAATTTGAAATTGCTCTTCGAAAGGTAGTTACAATAAGTTTGTTAGGTATGTGCTCTTTACTGCACTCAGGCTCATGTTTGTGTGGAGCAAACAGCTGCTGAACTCACAGCAAGGGGCTTGCAAGTACATGTGGTGGCAGATGCTTGCACTTCTCGTTCCCAGGAAGATCGCCTTTTGGCATTCCAGGTGAGTGAGGAAACACGATAGGGTTGCAAAATTATCAACAGAATCAGTTATATTGCTAAATCTTTTTAAGTTATGAAAAGTGTTTTTCTTAAAATTTTCATAAATTTGAAATAAAACATTTCTTAAAAGTATTAAAGTGTCCTGAACATCTGATGCACTTATTCAGTTCATGATTAAGTATTATAACATGATAATATATTTGTATTATGAAATAATATATTATTATTATTATTATTATTATTATTATTATTATTATTATTATTATTATCATCATCATCATCATCACCACCACCACCACCACCACCACCACCATCATTAAATGAAAATATTATCAGACAAGAGATCAGTACAACTTTGGATATTTATTTCATCCAAATGATGAAGATGAGTAAAAGTAACAAATCTGTTAATAATTTTTTAAATAAATTACTTTCATATTTGAAACACCATAAGTAAATGTTCTTTATTTAATTGACTGGTTTGTTGAACATGTGCATAACATAAGGGAATATTTACAAGTTATTTGACTACAGAAGCACTCTCGCTAGGATTATACACATTCTTTCAGTTCTCTGCGAAGAGAGAGCATATGTAGCTGAATAGTACTAACTTGTCTGATTTCAGCCTTTCATGGATTTGCCTTGCATCCAAACAAAGAAATTGTCTTATGATTTCAAGTTTTTAAAAGTTTTATTGCCACCCAGAAAAAAAGTCACATTCACTAGCTGAATTTTTCAAGTCCTTTATTCCTGCACAGAGGAATACATTCATATAAAAATATCAACCTCTTCAATAGTCAAATTATTCTACTTCATATTTCTAGTAACAATCACCCTATCAGCTTCAGTGTTTGTACTGGACACTATCTCTTCTTTCATTTGCTTTGAAACCAGGGTTGGCCCAATTTTGCCCAGCCTCTGCCTGGAGAAGAATTCTAGCAGATGGCTGCTCAGTATGATTTCATGGTTTCTCTTGTCACCATCAGGCATCTACCAAGAAGTACCCTAACAAACAGGCCAAAGACTGCATGCAATCTTCCCTTCCTCAGCCTTGTTTCCTCCCCTTTCACACACTGTGTGAGAGCTTGCCTGTGCATGCATGTGTGTCTGGGGTGGGGTGGGGGTGTTGGGGTGTGTGGGGGGAGGGTTGGTGTGTGGGGAGGGGTGTGTGTGTGTGTGTGGGAGGGGTATGGGTGGTGTGGGTGGGTGGGTGGGTGCGTGCCCACTTGCATGGGCAGGTATGTGGACACGTGTGTGGGGAGGGGTCAAGGATGGGGCATATCCGCACTTACACTTGCATGCACTACCCTACCCCTTACATTGGGTGACCAACTGGGAGCCTAGCTTGACCTGGCTGGGACTGTGCTCCTCTGGAGGGTGAGACGTGGAAGAGGAAGTTCCTCAGGGCCAACATGTAGATCTGCATCGAATCTCTTCATCTGGATGGGGGAGAACACCGCCACCTCCATTTACTTCACCAGTGAGACTAAAGACCATAGCATTTGATCTGCCCAAAAATATGAATCAAAGTCAAATAAATACAAAGGCAACACAAGTACAAAAATATATATTGTGACGGACCGGGGTTCCGATCCAGTGTATCAGTAAATTTATTAAAGGGGTCAGGTTTTCTTTTTTGCGAATGGGCTCCGGGGTGGGGTAAACATTGATACGACGACATCCCAATATAATTAACATACACAACTTTATTTCAATAATTACACAATAACCTGGTAACTCTTTTAGCTTAGGCCCTTATGCCTCGAATCACTGCCTTACTCATTTACATAGTAGCTAAAATATTCGAATGTGATACCAAATGCAACCTGTTGGTCGTCTGGCGGCGTTGTTCTTCATGTCCGGTTCATGCCCACCAGACGTTCGGCACCCCTCGGCGTTGGTCGGCTGCCGCTTCGGCGTGTCCGTGGAGCGACCGTAGCGTCGCTGCCTCCATCCCCCCGCGTGTCCAACCGCCCTCGGTTCGGTGTTGCTCGTCTCCGGATTACACCCACTGCCTCGTCTAGTCACCTCAAATATGGATTTCACTCACCATGCCCAAAATTACGATGTTACTTCTCACTTCGCGTTACTATTACGCCACACGATTCTCCTACCGGCTCTCACCTCGCCATTCAGTCGTGGGCTTCCACACACTGATCACGTTATACAGGCTGAGTCACGTAACTTTAGCACCTCCTGTAACTTTTGAACGGTTGAAGATGTTGAAATGCAGTTTTCACGAAAGTGCATGGGAAAATAGGGCTAATTGATACGTGTATTAATTTCTATTATATCACTTGTATTTTACGAGATATTTGAGGTAACTTTGTTTTTTCAAATGGAACTGTACATATTTTTTTAGTCTATCATAAAGAGCGTAAAAAGACGAATCCAATGATGTACATATTGTCGATTCTTTTGCGACCAGTTCTTAACGGATATTTTGAATGTAACAGACCGTCACAGAAGGTCACGCAGCGCTCTACCAGCAAGCGCGCGCTCGGGGAAGGGAAAGGATCTTAGTATTTCAAGATACAAAACATATCCCGAATATTCTGAACGCTCCTATCATATCGAGGTGTCAAAGCTTGTATTGTTCACTCACGTGTCTCTGATATCACATCTTAAGCATCCGGCATTAAATATTCGGCCACGTCCCGCGCGATACGTGCGCTCCCCTACACTGCATAGTTCTCACTACTCTGCTCGCGCCTCCCCGTCCGTTAACTCTCGCGCGTCGCGGGAACTTCTCTCGCGCGTCGCGGGAACTTCTCTCGCGCTAGGCGGGAGCCGCCAACTGACGCGCCATCCGAATCGAACCAGCCGCTTTGCGTTTCGTCTGGAAACGCGGGGCGTTTCAATATATATATTCTAACACACCCACCTACTGCCTTCCACACGTGGTGTGAGGGCGTGATAGAATGAATGCTCGTGAAGCGAGCTTAAAATTCTCAGGTAGGATCTTTTGGGTATGAGAAAGGTCTGAACCCTTGACACAATGAATCGGATAAAATACGAATAAAATGAGCATATATTCAAAGCAAAAATAACAGTGACACAATTATATAACGCACTTTAAGTAGTTGGTCACTGAAAAAACAGAAAACAAGGGGGGGAAATGGCGTCACCTCGAATGCCTGAACACACTTTCACCAATTACAATTTACCATTTGCTCATTCCTCTTGCTGAATTTTCATCTACAAAATTATTTTACTCTTTTAACCACTAGTTTTTCCGTGCACGGCTTTTAAAATGAATTTTACACTTGTTTTAAGGAATCCCGTTCACAGGTGCTAGCCTTGGGCTTCGCACTCACTATAACACTGACCTTTAAAGAGAAAAAAAACAATAAAACGTAATATACACGTTACTTAAATCTGACCCCTTTACATATCACAGAAAGCAATTACTTTTAACTCTATAATAAACTGACTTTTCCAGATATCAACTGTACAACATGTGGAAATCATGAATTATTTAAGTAAAACTAGTGAGAACCCATTAAAATTTGACGGTGAGATCTGAGTTAAATGTAAGATACTGTGCCCGGACTAATGTTCACAATATGTTGCGTTGTTTGGATCTTCAGGGCATAACGAAGATATTTTGTGATGTGGAGTTTCCAAAATTTTGAACATGTATGGCCCATGACCGGGTGGCAATACAATATCGGCACCAAATGACACAAAAGAAAGAGCACTATTATACTGACGAATATTATTTTTAAAGTTTTTTGATGTGTCATCATCTATAAACAACATTGATTTCTTCTGGCATATTGCTCGAAGGTAATTTTTTCCCCCATTTAAGCAACACACAGTAAACTCGTTTGCAGAATTTCTCTCACATGGGAAGTACAAAGCAGAACAAAACTGACATTTCATAGACAACGACCCAATAGAGAACGAAATGACCTCACTAACACGACTTCTACGCTGACTTTATCTTTCCCTGCGTCCACTTAATGTACGTTTGCGTCTTTTGGGGCGCGTGGGCAACGATTCGGAATTCGACATAACCTGTGTACAACTTCACTACTTAAGTACAACCGAGCAAAATCCACTGTCCGAATGTTCTCCACAAAATACACCACAAAAGCAAATACATGCCAACTATCAACGCCGCAATGCAATTATTACACTGAAACAAAACCTTGACGAATTGTAAACAAATCTCAACAATCAAAACAAAACATCAAGCAGCGCCACCATGAAGCAGCTTTGGAAGAAAACAATTGACTATTGATAAGCGTACTATTAAAGAATGATTTAATTAATTAATTTACACCGTAAATGTTGGTGAATCAACACTGACAGTATCTGATAACACATCTAGAGATCACGTTCTTTCATTTAAAGGAAAAAATACTACAATCGGTTCAGTAGAAGCTCTAAACGAAGCCATGGCAGAATACCTTATTTTTTAAAGTGTATAGATTGTACAAGGTATGGCCTCTTTGAATGAATCTAATGACACGCAGTAAATGAACTTGAAACTGCCACTCACATCGTTCGGAATTCTTCTCCCAACTATTCTGAACTTTTCACTCACTTTTAACACGAATTGTCGTGTATTTACGACTAATCTTTCCCCAACTGATCGCCGCATAAAAGTTACCAGTTCCTTTACCTCAAAAGCTGCGCATCGCTCGCCTGTAGGTAACCTTGGGGATTTTCTGCCGCTCGCAGCCCCGCGTCGCCACTCTTCTCCGCTTGCTGTCCCACGACGTTACGAGTTTCCTTCCCTCGAACACTGGACTCTGCCACGCCTACAATTTCCACACCCTTCTCCCGTTCTCCTGACTCGTACGATTCTCATTCCAGTCCAAATCTTTCTCACCTACGCTTCGCTCTTCCTGGGGTCGTCCTTCTGCCGCGCCTCGTACCAGTTTGTTCGCGCTTCCAGCCTCGAATAATTAATGTTGCTGAAATTAAGCTTTAAATGCTCGGCCTACCACACTTTGGACATGTGTGGTCTCAGCGTGCAATATGAGATGCTGGATTTAGTTAATGTCCTTCTGTGCGAAATTTACAAATTTGAAATTATTTCGGAGTCAAACAGTCACTTCGCTTGCTCTCTCAAATATTGTGAATGCGAAGAATGCTTGTGCACTCCACTTCTTAATTACCTCACTTTCGAAGATACGCTTCACAAGCTAACTTTTAACTACCAAGTTAAAATAAACTCCTATGCTATCAAGTTACAATCGCCGTCGCTGCTGCAGTCAAAAAGAGCTCAGTCTAGTCGCCGTCGCTGCTGCAATCAAAGAGCTCATTCTAGTCGCCGTCGCTGCTGCAGTCATAGAGGATTCCGTCTAGTCGCCGTCGCTGCTGCAATCAAAGAGGGTTCCTCCGAGGCGCGCCGCGATACTCGCGAGGCGCACTCGCGCCTGGGGAAATTTTGGAGGGGTGAATATTCTCCTCCTTTCGTGACCTCCCGGAAAAACATTATTCACTAGTTCGGGCGACATAGTTCGAAAAGCTGTGGGCAGATGGCGCGTTTACCAGCCATCGCTCCGCCGCGTACCCTACTCCTCTCTGTTCGTGGGCTTCTTTTCGTAGCTGATGGTGGCGTTATGGGGTTGTCTAATCCCGTGACGTCACTATATATATATATATATATATATATATATATATATATATATATATATATATACCGGGTGAGGCACCTAAGTTGGCCACAGCAAATATCTCCGAAACGGTTTGAGGTATCGGAATCCGGTTTGCGCCAATTTGGTGTAGATGATTGGGGAAATAACATACTTAATTTTCTGATTTGTAACTGTTGTAGTTTTGGAGATATTGACACAGCTTTGATTTTTTAAATGGAAGTATACATTTTTTCAGCATCATTGTAAAGATCTCAAAGAGACGAATGCAGTAATATAAGTTTTCCTAATATTTGGAGAGAAACTGTAGAAAAAACTGCGTATTACAGTTCCTCTAAAACCACGTGATCCACGCCATTTCGTAACTGTTTTCCGGCAGGCGGAAATAGTGTTTGTCCTTTCTTGCCGTCATAGCGCTGCGCTCTGTAAAGTGAAATTGAAATCTCTTTTCACTTCGCCCATGAAACTGTTCACGAGCGAGTGTTCATAATTGTAGCACAGTTTGACACTCTTTAAACAGTTTCAATTGAGCATAGGCGTACATGATGAAATTTACGAATGAAGAAAAACTTGATGTTCTTCTTGTGTACGGTGAGTGTGGAAGAAACGCAAAGCAAGCTGTGAAAATGTACTCAGAAAGATATCCTAATCGGAAGCCTGTGTCACGAAAAACGTTAGTAAGAATATGCCAACGACTGTTAACAAGCGGCAATTGGAATTCCAAACCACGAGAGAGAACGAAGTATGCAACTGATGAGAAGAAGGAAATTGATATAATGGCATATGTAACTACAAACCGCTATGTGAGTTCGCGAGATATTTCCCGAGCTTGTGGTACAAGTCAAAGGAGTGTTCTGCGTATTCTGCACCGGCACAAATATCATCCTTACCACGTTAGTAATTGCACCAGCAATTGAGTGAAAATGATTATGAACAACGTGTGCAATTCTGTAGATTTGCTCTCATGTCACTGAGAGACGACAAAAAATTCTTCAACAAAATACTTTTCACCGATGAAGCGACATTCACAAATCACGCACAAGTGAACCTACGGAACATGCACTATTGGGCGACGGAGAACCCGAAGTGGATTCGTCAAGTGGAGTATCAGCGGCAGTGGAGTGTGAACGTCTGGTTGTGGGATCCTTGATGATTTTATCGTCGGTCCATACTTCATTGAAGGAAACACGACAGGTCAAGTGTATTCAAAGTTCCTCAAAGAGACTTTGCCAACGCTGCTAGAGGAAATGCCCTTGGAGTTGCGTCTTGGTATGGGGTATCAGCACGACGGTTGCCCTGCACATTCTGCCATTGTGTCAAGGCAAGTTCTAAACGAAATGCATATCGGGGTCGGTGCAGGGCGGTGGATAGGGAGAGGTGGTGTAGCAAAATGGCCTCCACGCTCACCTGATCTCACACCACTCGATTTTTTCCTCTGGGAAACTTTGAAGAACATTGTCTATGCAAACGTTCCTACGACTCCAGAAGACATGAAGAGGCGTATAAAAGAAGCTTGCAGCCACATCAAACAAGAGACGTTCCAATCCGTGCGTCGGTCGCTGGAAACGAGGTTGCAAATGTGTATTGCTGTGGACGGTAAACACATTGAGCACATGACGTGAACAGAATCCCGCATTATACTATTTTGTGGGAAAGTAAATTTATTTTTATGCATGTTAATGAACTTGTAATGTTGTCAATATTTTCTTTGTTTGACTTCCATGTATTGACTTAAAGAATAGCAAATGTATTCTTTGTAAATAAAATTTAGAGAATAAAATTTGTGTTCGTATTGCACCATGGCAGGCATTTATTGTTGAATTAAGATAATCAGCGGCCAAATTGATACTTTGCTCGGACTTGCTCATAAAATGTAAATTTGGTCTTTGATTCTCTTACATTATTAAGTTTTCGCATTCATACTAGATTCCTCTTCCTTTGATTAATACATAATGTATTTTTTACTGAAATATGAGATCTGAGGTACAAGAATTTATCTCATTCCATACCCATTAAAATTACTAAAGGACACTATTTCTCACTTGCTTTCCTATTTAGTATAGTACAGAAAAATGTGAAACTATTATTCGTCGTGTTAAATTAATCTAAATTTGTTAAATAAATTTCATTAATATAAATTGTCACTTGCACGGTTTCGTCCGGTTTCATGTCGATATCACTTAACGTAGGTATGCTCAGTCGAGTGCACTTTTGGCTCGCGAAGGCGAGATTGGACACGGAAATGTAGAAAGTTGAAATCTGTGGGCACAAACAAGGTCAGACGCATTTTCCATCTAGGAAAACGTCTACGGAACGCGTTCTCCCGCGTCCATCCCGTGGTTGCTGAGAAAACCATGCATATTTGCAAAAGTCTCTCTTCAAATGTTAACACTATCACTATCACTGTATTCGCCTTTTTGAGATCTTTACAATGATGCTGAAAAAAATGTATACTTCCATTTAAAAAATCAAAGTTGTGTCAATATCTCCAAAACTACAACAGTTACAAATCAGAAAATGAAGTATGTTATTTCCCCAATCATCTACACCAAATTGGCGCAAACTGGATTCCGATACCTCAAACCGTTTCGAAGATATTTGCTGTGGCCAACTTAGGTGCCTCACCCGGTATATATAAATAAAAATATAAAATAAGGAGTTGCTCTTCAGCTGCTGCTGTGTCCCCGCTCTCAGTTTCCATTTCTCTATTTGACCATAGATCTTCCTGCATTTCTCTTGCCGCCGACATAGCCTCTTGCACTCCCTGCTGCCATGCAAGTCTGGGTCTTCCTCTCTTCTTTCTGTCGGTACCCATTGCAGAACTCGTTTTGGCCATCTTTCATCTGTCATTCGCAAATTGACGATTTACCAAACGATTTGTTTTTACTCTATTTCGTCAAGGATAGAATTCTTTACATCTATTTTCTTTCATATTTCCTCATTCCTGATTCTGTCATGTCTGCTGTAACAGCAACTTCGACGCCAATAGTCCCTTTCAAGGGCCAACAGCTTCTCTCTTGTTCTTTCATCAACTTCCCAAACTTCTGAACAGTACGTTGTAACACTCTTGATTAGTGTGGTGAAAAGACGTCTTTTAGTAAGTACTTTGTGTCACGTTTCTCCCCAAGCTTATTCGTCTCTCAATTTCTTCTTGGCTATTACCCTTTTTGTTGAAGATAACACCCAAATATTTATATTTTTTTACTCCTTTCCTTTTTTTCCCATTTTCTAGAAGATCTTCAATCTCATTGTTCCCATTGTGTCTGCCAGGTATTCAGATTTTTTCATGTTGATAGTAAGTCCTGCTTTTAAAAAATGTTCATTGAGTTTACGGATCATGAAACTAAAATCATCCGCATCTTCTGCAATTACTACCTGGCAAATTATAATCGGCAAAATATAATGTATATAATTTATCCTCCCTGATCGTCATTCCCATTATTCTGCATTGTTTCTACCTCTGCTGTAAAATTTGATGCAGATAGATTTTGAACAGTGTTGGGGAAAGACAGTTGCCCTGACGAAAACCTTTACTGACCGGGAATAGATTCAAGAACCTACTATAGATCTTAATCAGAGAGGTGTTGTTCTTATGTAGATTCTGTGTGGCTCCAATTAAGTTCTCATTGATTTTAAGTCCATCCATTTCTTCCCATACTGTAGCTACCGGTGCATTGCCATATGCCTTCTGAAGATCAGTAAAACCCAGATGAACTTCCCTTACCTCTCCTTGTTAATGAACTTACATTAAAACTCCAACTTGTTTTGCAACCTTGTTATATGTCATGCGTTTGTTACATTCCCAATCATTCAATGAAAATTTATGTTACTTGTAATGATCATGAGTTTAAAATCTTAAAATGAGCGGTGGGTGTTTTGTGAGGCAAGGAGAAATTTTCAAAGTACCCTACCTTGATAGGTAGAATGAATGCCAATAAAAACTGTTCTTCTGTCTGTGGAAGTGTCTTTGGGTTCCACGTGATATGTATCTACTTCGTTTCAACAGGTCAATACAATATGTACATTTTGACAGGTTGTGGAAGTATCTTTTCTTCATCATCCCGTCTGATTATATCAAATTCACCTACCTCAAAGTCATTCAATACTCATTCATTTTTTTCACATATCCTTATTGCAGGAATTCGAAACAAGAAAAACTTGTCAAGTGTAGATGAGAATGTAGATAACAGTAATGAACATGCATTGCTGAGGTTTTAAATCTGCTTCTAAAAGTGAAATTTAAGTCAAATCAGCTCAACATCAGTTCCTAGAAGACACTGGGTCCTTAGTGCATAGCATCAATTTACTACACCTATTCGAGAAGCCAATATCCATAAAGATCCCAGACAACAAATAAATAACTGACTCTAGGTGTATCATTATCTCTTCATTCACAATATCCATCTGGCAAAAAGATATCAAACAGTCTACTTCATTACTTTTCTGAAAATCATATGAGGCTGAAAATGATAATAAAGTAATTGAATTTTTTCAGTAAATGTTCTTCCAAAGTCTCTAATGCGGTGGGCCTACAGGGTTGCTAAGGCCTTGTTTCTGTAATGCATGACAATTTTGATAAATCCATTTATATTTTTCTAAAAAAGTGAGGTAATATCATGAAAAGTTGGGATTGTTACAGAAGAAAGAGGTGGAAGTAGATAGTGATGACCATTTCTCCAGATACAGTAGTTCTAGAGAATTTTTAAAGCAAGGATGAGGCCTAAAAGCCCTGTTTCTGCATCAGAGGGTTATGCATTGGAATACTTATTTGTATATGTACAGCAAATCCAAATAAAACAATTCTCAAAATTATTTATTTATTTTTTTTGTTATATTATTAAAACAAAATACACATTCTTAAGTTTGATCATAATTGAGGAGTTATTCTTTCATTTATTTTGTTGTATCAATTTGATACCATGATTTTTGTTCTACGGAATATTTTATAATGTCTTGGTTGTACAAATGCAACTACAATATTGTAATGAAATCTCTCACATTAGTGTATGAAATTCTGGAGATACAAGACATTTTATCATTGATACAAATTAGTTGTCATTTTGTGGTTTTCATGTGATTTCATGTCTATGAATTTAAAATGTAGAAAGAGAATAATATAATGCTTTATTTACAACAAATTCAGAAGCATATAATAATAGTAAAACCATTTCCCTAGAATGCTAAAAGTTTACTAACATTTTTCATGCAGTGGTATCCTTCTCATTTTTTTTTCATCATGCTTCTTATTTTTTTCCCTTAATTAATTCTATTTAATTTTTGTAATTTTATATTGTTATTCTGAATTTTATATTTTATGAAAGAAATATTTGTATTTATTAAAAATTGTATTATTGTAAACCTGAAGATGTGGATAATTGGGTCGTGGTTTATAGGCAAGATAAAAATAAACATATGTAACCTAAAAAAGAACGGTTTTGATTCTCGTTGATATGAGAAGGATACCGCTGTATGAAAAATATTAAATTAGAAGACGATCATTGTTGGTCTCCTCTGTGTAATGACATTTATTGATTTTTTTTTGCTTGAAAACCTTCTCTGTTCTTTCTATTTGCAGAGACTAAAACAGATTGGGTGTTTCATCACCACATCAGAAACAGTAATATTCAAGCTTCTTGGGGACAAGGAACATCCACACTTCGCTGACATTAGGCCCTTGATCAAAACAACATCCCCGAATACAGGACTTGCTACTCTGTCGAAAATGTAAATGAAGTGTGTGCAGTCTATTGTTTTGTGTATTATTGTCATTTTGGAGCACACTTGAAAATGAGAGGTGCTCATTGAAAAACAATCTTTCGAACTTTCTTAACATCTAACATTCCAATTTTTAATAGCTTTTTATGTTCTTCAAAATTTTAATAACATGCCAGTAGGAAGTAACTTCTTAAAGCAGTGTAATTTTGTATAAAACTAAGAAATACTACCTTTTAACTGGTTCATTAATAATCCTTAGGGTGCTTTCATTGTCTGAATTTCAATTGATATTTAGTTTTGAAAAAGACTGACTGATCTACTTTCTTACATTGTGATAATGAAACATGCCTGGTGATTCTCATGCATAATCTTGTTTTCATTATGAGAAAAACTACAATTGGGTCTTGCTTGAATGAAAGGAGTATACAGGACTATTGTATTTCCCTTTAGAGTAAATTCCTTCATTCATTAAATGAAAGCACTTCTCTTGAAGTTGATGACCTGAAAGTTGAAAGATAAACATCTTATCAGATGAAACATTTTTGTTTTGGCATGTGAAATGTATGATATATTCCTGTAAATAACCTAAACAGTTTTGTAATTGGTATTATCTTTTACTATTTCATGGAAAATAGTGTAAATCAATATTTTATAAATTATTAAATGTATTTGTGTAATACACAATTATATATTATTATAGAGTTATATATATATGTATGTACATACATATACATTTATACACATACAAACAGGATGATTCACAGATGCAGGTCTTCTGTGGCAATCTGTCCAGAGATGGAAATAGATATTGGTTTTCCTTAATTAGAGGCTGGGCCACAGGAGTGATATGAATGAATATTAATGTGACTTGTGTCATACTAGAACGCATGATGCATTCAGTAAAGATTAGAAATGGAATGAACTGCTGATGCTGCATGTTTCAAAACTTCTTTTCTAGTTCCTCAATGATGAATTTGTAGCATTTTAGTCTTGATAATTTCCCTCTGCTTTGTTCTTGGATAACATGCTGTTAGGTGGTGTGTTCATTATTTCAGAGTACACATTAGATTGTAGTGAATTTCGCAGGTGTCACAAGGAAAGTCGGGTGGACATTGATCAATTTCATAATAACTTTGCACTGGAAAGTGGAAAAAAATCTTAGCATTTCTGTCATGATCTGTTATCAACTCTTGAAAGTTGACCTCCGTTAATCAAATTGCCCTGTATATCAAGGAAGAATTAATATCATTGAGCATCTCCCTCTTTCAAGTGGGTGCCGTTTCTATGTTCAGACCATATGTGGGTTACTTAATGTACAAATGTATGTTTTATGTGCAAATTTTCTGGTAGTATTTGATAATTACTCAATAGTTTATTGCAGAATATTTCTAGGCATTGTTGGTGTCTCTTTAATAAGGTTGTGGTATTGTGTTCCTATTTTTATTATGTATGATATGGTTCTTATTTTTCAAATAAGGTACTTCACTGTAAAAATGCTTGCTGTAATTCATGATGAAGCATACAATGGAAAGAGACGCACAATCGTGTTAAAATATCATTAAACTCTGAGATGTCTGAGACATGTTATCTGATAAATAAGTCAATTATTTCATGTGTATACAAAAATTTGATAAACAAAAAATATTTACCTTTAAATGTAGAAATAAAATGTGTTGTTGTTTGCAGAAAGTCTGGATGTAACACCATGTGTTTATTGTCCTATATTTTAATTGTGTATGATGTGCTCAAAGTTTGTAGAGGTACACGAGAATCATGTACAAAATTATCAGTTTTTACATGTAAGTTGAAATCTGTTTAGGAACAGGAACTTGAGGAATAGAATTCTATGAAATTTTTTGGCTGATACTGTCATGCTATCATACACAAAATGTTTGGTTAATATGCAATCACAGTGAATGTTTGCAACATTTGACACATCTCATGGACGTATGAATAACTAGTAAAAACCGAATTGTGTAATGAATGGGATAAAAAGACAAAATAATTGTTTGCAACTTAAACTGAAGATTTTGTGTGTATGTGCATGTTTGCAACTCAACTTTTCAGTGTGGAATTCTCTTTGCCCAGGGCCAGACTTAGAAACTCACAGCAAGTAAAGTCAGGGCCTTTTTAAGAAATGTGGCAAAAAAAAGATATAATTTTTTTAAATATATTTATTTTAAGTATTTTGATTTTTGAAAATAGACAAGAAGGTATAGAAATGAAATAAGCAAAAACCTGTTAGACTTTGTCGTGCAGTACAATTATTACAAGATGATGTTGCCACATGACAAACTTGATATACAAGGGAACAAATGACTCACTACTTAGACAAATGACTAAGATATACTACATAAAAAATGTTATCAGAATGAAATAAGCTGTGATATCAAACAAAACCTCCAAACCCAGTATTGTCACTCAAATTCTAATAAAATAAGTATATTAATTATTTTATGTTTTGTTGGGAAAATTGTGATTTTAAAAATGTATTTGTTATTATTTTTTTAAATGATCTGTGTCCTCAGTTCATTTTGATCCATATGCCATGATCTCCTATGGTGTTGGGACCTTAGGCAACTGCCCACTCTCCTTGGGTAGAAGTTCACTGCTATTTTGTCATCAATTTAAAGTGATAAGCCATAATCAATGTTCATTGTGTGACTCCTTACTGTTACTCTTAGATTGAAAGATGGTCTAGGTTGGTTTAGAGGCTGCATTATTATTGTCTCCGCAATGACTATGACCAGGTGGTCATGAGGTTTTAATCTCTAAGATGGCAGATTTTCGATACCAGCTAGATAGCTAAATTTAGCTGCTGTCTGAAGAATTCTAGCGTCCAACTGCTCTGATTGAAAGTTTCCTGTAGTTTTTCCAATCGATAGCATGTGGATGCCAGAGCAGTACCCTAACAAATGGGTGGCAGATCGTGCATGATATTTCCTTCCTTTGTCCTTATTGTCTCCTCTCCCTTAACACACACATACACACACACTTATATGCACTACGCTACTGCACATGTGAGGAGACCAGTCAGTAGCTTATAGCCTATCCCAGCTGGGCCAGTGCCCTTCTGGTGACGATACCAAGAGAGGGAAACCCTGCTAGCCAATGTGTAGGTTGCCACCGAATCTCACCATCTAATGGGGGAAGAACACTGCCACCTCCTGGAATATAACATTCACTACACTAATGTGACTAATGACCACAGCAGTTGACATGACCACAAGCACTGCGGTACATTTTGAAAGCTAATTAACCCATTAACTATCAGATTTTTTAAATATATTCATGCTTTAATGCCCTATTGTTTTATTTCAATAATTGGTGATTCTCAAGTATTCAGTATCAATATCAGTATTTTCTTAAGTATCATGGTAAGGAGCATTCACCAAACCATTTAGTAACAGTTGTAAAATATTAGATTAATTAATTATCCTATTTCTTGTTTGCATTAACAAGACAGTTTTACTAGTAAAAGCTCTTCGCTATAATAGCAACTAATTGTTTAGGTTTTCTTTCGAATTTTCTTCTAGAAAGGGTCCTTAACCCAGTAAGTGTCAAGATCCCCAAATGGGGAAAGGGACCATATTTACTACTCCTATTATTATTGTATCTGAACCTTTGAGAATCCAGTGATGACAACAGAGGTTTCATAGAACTTCAACAAGGGATGATGAAGCAAACTGACAACAGTTCTTTCTGGTGAGGCACTTATTTGTTCAGTTTTCAGACTCTCATTTTTGTTGGTTTGGCATTTTTAGGACAAATATCCTATGGTTTTGAACCTTTATATTGGGACATTAAGGGGTATTTAATAATTGATGCAGCAGTGTTTCTATAGTGATAGTTTTGTTTCAATCTCTATTTAGTGATCATGTTAGTTGGTGTATTATAAGAACATGTATTATGTGCTGCATTGTGCAAAACTGTAACGGAGTCTATCCATATTTTGTGTGGATCTATTCAACATCTATGTGATAAATTTTATTTTTCATATTTTAAAATTTAGGATTTCCTCTAAAACTCTTTATATTATTGGCAGATAGTAGGGTTCTGCTTAATCATCTCAAAACAATTTTTGATAGTAAAACCAATTCGTTTCACTATATATTTTTGTAGTGAAACAAACCAATTCGTTTCACTACAATAGATTCGATAAGATACTGCTTCAAAATTGAATATTGGTTCCACTTAGAAATGAAGAAAAATGAGGATGACCTACAGGTTTTGACAAATCTGAAGATTATATTTGTTTTATAATTTCTTTTCTAGTTTTGAAGTACTAAAACATCTGAAAGAAATATACATTATTTTGCAGCTGGTAATTGTCATTTTAAACACTTTACCAATTGGTAATATTTAACTAGCCAAAAGAAAATTAGAACAAAAATTCGTGATTCATGGGATAAGTGTAATGCTTTAAATATTATTAATAATTTATACATTTTTGTAATTAATAATATTTATAATATTGAAGGACAAAAATTTAGTAAAATTTCAAATCATGGGGTGTCACACCATTGGTGCTTCTTTTTTTTTTTTTTTTTTTTTTTTCTTCTCCCTTTCAAAATTCAAAATTTAAGTAGTATATGACTTAGTGTAGGGATCACAGAATTTTGAAAATGTGCACACAATTCACTTTTCCCCATAGCACATCATACGCAGTTTTTAACTGTTTTTTTGACGTAAAATAAATAAATAAATAAATAAATTGATGTAGTAAATGCTAATGCACAAGCTTGGTATTGTGGTAAAAAATGTTCCTGCAACTGTTTATAAAAAAAAGGCCGACTGCACTTACTAAGCTCCCCTGAAAGTGCAAAGAAATAAAAGAGGTCATCTTCGTCAGCATAGTATTTTTATTCAGAGAGCCGGCTTTCGACGGCTTTGCCATCGTAATCAGTCTCGCTGCTTTTGGCAAAAGTCAGTAGACAATGTGCAGTCTGTGACTGAGCACTGTGAATAAAAATACTATTTTGACGAAAATGACCTCTTTTATTTCTTCAAATAAGAATGTCAACTACACCAAATCAGAATTCTCACAATTCCCCCAAAAGTGCATGAAAAGTAGCTTGGGAAAATGTGAACCATACTACAAGATGATCTGTTGAATGAAGACGATGTGAATTGTATAAAAGGAATGTGAGAAATGGATTGTTAGATTACATAACCACTGCTTGAAAAAGCAAGTTGAATAGCCACTCAATTAGTTTAAAAATAAAACAAATGCTGTTTATATTTCAGGTATTTTTTTATACACAACATACAATGATCCCAATCTAAGGAAAGATTTTATTTTATTTCTAAATACTTCTTACAGTTCTGAATAAAAATGTTCTGCCTGATGCATTTATAGAATATTAAAATTCACAATCAAACAATGTGTTAATTTAAAAATCTGGTACTTGATGGGTTAAGACACATTTGAGTTAATAAAATGCAGTTTTTCTGATATTTTCTGTTGTGGACTGGCTACTTTTTTTGTGGTGAACTTCTGCCTTTACATAGATTTAAAGTATGCATTCAAGCAAGTAAGGTGTACTATCTTTGAACTCTCCATTAGAGATAAGACCTTTGTGGTCTTGTGGAGGAGAAGAAAGATGAAAATGACAAAATTGATAAATTGATTATTATTAATTTTAAATTAAACAGCAGCATTGAGCATGTATACTCCCTATCTGGTATGGTGGTATTATTGGTGTATCAGTTTTCAGCATGGCTATTTAATAACAATGCTCTAAAGCCACAGAATGTCTTTGTATAAAGCATGTGACTTACAGAAAATATATAGAGGACCATGCTAGTTAATGTTTTTAATCTATAATGCTAGTAATTTGCTGTTACTGTAAGACTTGCTTTCTTGACATCAATAGATACACTGCCTTCAAGATCAAACTCTTGTTCTTGGTTGTAGAAGTTTTGAAAGCCTGGCTTCTGAGGGATTATAAAAGTCATTAATTTAGTACCACAGACTTGTGGCATATGTAAGAACTCTTCACTTATTATACAGTATTGCCGACAAAATCTGCCAGTCGTTGTATAATGTGAAATAAAATGGTATAAGTAATTGGTGGCTGACCTTTCCACCAAAAATGAAGGCTTGTTAAAATTATTATTTGTTATTCTATTTTTTGCTTTTGAATTCTTCAGTAAAGGCCCATATCCATTTTTGCATGTGGAAAGAGCTTTTAAAATTTCATGATTTTATCTTAAGATCTGGAGGATAGTCAGAGTTTTTCCACAAATTAATAGAAACCACAGTTTCATTGAAAACTCTCTGCTGACAATACTATCAAAGTGTCAGAAAGTTGATTCTGAGATAGGCCACTAACTTAATTTTTTATTACAACTTCTTGTACTTGAATATATGGGATTGTACCTGAATGTTAGCTTTCTGATTAGCTGCAACCTACAGTAGAAAGGTGTTTGAACCCATGAGAACCTGAACATAAGATGGTGGTTAGTCACCTAAGAATGCCCATGTGTTAATTTTTCTTGAAAATGTGTTACTATTGTATAGCTTTTTGTGTATGTAAAAGGTTTTCAGTTTGTTAGTGTAGATGTAGAAAACTTTTAGAAGTTTAGCTATGATGCCTTACATGAACACCAAAGCCTTGGGCTGTAATTCTTGAATGTGCTAACGAATTACAGATATTTTATAAAGTGTAAACCATAAAGAAAGGGGTAAATATATTTTCTTTCATAGTGTTATAAGATTGATTTTAAAGTATTCTTATTTTGTTCAAAGAACTATGTTACTGTACTGGACATTTATTTTATCATTCCATAAGGACTTGACCTAATGCAATGAAAATGATGAGGTTGACTGACATTTTTTCCTCTTGTAGTTGGTTGTTTGTAAAAACATGAAAGTGGAGAGAAGGATGTAATAAATTACTATACAGTCATTGCTTTTGAAGAGTGAAGAAGAAAAACCTTTCAGGTATTCATTAAAAATACATTGCCTGTTTATGAGTATCAGAAATTTTTTGAAGATGTCCAACTATTTAGTTCTAAATAACTATTTTTACATGCTGAATGTTTATGAAATATGAAAAATATTAGTTGTACAAATATATTTTGGAATGTTCATTAAAATTGTATTCCCTCTATGACTTTGTAGTAAAATTTATTGCTCAATACATGTTGCCATGTGCACATACTATGTCTTTTTATATAGTGGATTAAATATTTACATTTTCGGTTCCTGACCAGTACTGTCTGCCAAGGACATTGCTCGTTTCCATCTTTATTATAAAAAATATAAGCTAGAAAATTTTGCGGCCAACCTAGTGATACAAAAAAACTGATAGTCTCCTCCCGTGACATCCTGTGCAGGGACCATTTTGTCATCAGAACGTTCTCACAACAGCTTCCCACAAACCTTCTCACAACAAATGCTAACTTGATGGCTCGTAGAGCTAGCAGAATATAGTTTCACCAGCTGAATGTGACGTCAGCGATGCTTTATTCGTTTTAAAAATACTTACGTATGTTAAAAATTTTCCCTACACAAGCTCTAAGTAAGAAGAAACTTTAAACATACAGTTGTGTTAGTGAGGAAAATGTATTCATTTGCAAGCTCCCATTCTATAACATACTGTTCCATTTTTATAGGTTTATATTAGAATATGATTACTAGGGAACGGATTTCCATGTAATTACATGTTTTTACAGGAACTAGATACCAGCATTCAATACTACTTTTTCGAGTTTATCAGAGATTCT
The DNA here is from genome assembly GCA_011170035.1 of Teleogryllus occipitalis. Taxonomy (NCBI): domain Eukaryota; kingdom Metazoa; phylum Arthropoda; class Insecta; order Orthoptera; family Gryllidae; genus Teleogryllus; species Teleogryllus occipitalis. The sequence goes on from BLKR01006468.1 coordinate 47,869, forward strand.
GAATGAGTTAGAACTATTTTTACTTTACATATTTTGGTGTAATTACATATTTTAGTATAATGTATAAACTAGTAGTATGTATTTTGTTACATTTTAATTTATTTATACATCAAAACGGAAAATCTCTGATGCGCGTTTGCAATGTATGTTACAGAATCATCTTCCTTACAAATCAGATTAAATGCTGTTGCCCTTCTATGACCACCATATCTTCACCATGAATTGTCAAACTTACCCCCCCCCCTCCCGCTTACTGCGTACTCGGAGTCAAAGAGCGGATTTTTGTGAACAAAAGTAATTTCAACCACAAGCTTCATCATGTTTGAAGCAGCACATTCGTTAATTAATCGAAAACTAACAAATATAGGTATATTTTATAGAAAATTGTCTTACCGCGTTGGTTCTTTTTTTTTTTTTTTTGTAGTTGGGGGGGAGTATATTTACTATAACCCCGTACTCCGGGATCCATCATCTGCACTACTATTCACGTTACTACTACTCATTTTAGCATCGGCTCCTCGTAAACATTGTCATTATACGGTATGTATTTTATATTTCGAATAAAATTCGTATGCGTGGTGAAGTCTAGCGTTCAATTTACTTCTGTAGAGGTAGAATCTACTTTCAGCCAATCGAATCCTTGTTAGGAACTGATCGGCGACCCTCTATTTTCAGAAAATGCTTGTAGAAAACAATTTTAAAAACAATACATTTTTATTTTACATATTTTCTATTTTTTAACATGGCTCGGAAAAAATATATATGTACATATTTTGCATTTATATATATATATATATATATATATATATATATATATATATATATATATATATATATATATATATATATATATATATATATATTGCATTTTTTAATACAATAAATTCCGTGCCCTAATAATTACTTTCTGGTCTAGACGGAGTAATATAAGTAGTGTAGAGAAAGTTCTGTAATGGTGCGGAAAATCGAAGTCGAGATTTCACCGGAAATAGGACGTTTTGGAGTCCCCTGATACTGATATATACTTACGATTTTTCCAAACTGAATACTCCCGGTTGATCTACCCTCACTTGAAGTTCTGCGATTTTGAATAATATTTATTTTTGGGGGTACTTGACATGAAGCCCCTGGGACATTTTCAAAATTTTCTAAAAAATGACTCGAATTTTGCTTCCTCGTATACATACTTATATACGGAGTAATATGAGTAGTATAGAGAGGAGTAATATAAGTATTAAAGATAATGTTATGTAATGCTACGGAAAATCGATTTCCAGATTTTTTTATTTTAAGATAAATTTACAATCTATTTCTTCTACAAAATAATAAGTAAATGTGGTGTCTATTGTAAAATTATTATGACAATGATTAGTAGTGAAGGTATCCCATCAGTACTCTTCATCTTCTTCGTACTATAACAAAAAGCAATTATTATTATTATTATTATTATTATTATTATTATTATTATAGGTTGACAGCTATTGGAATTGATAATTTGGTGGTGATAATGTTTCAGTTACTTGTTGAGTATCTGTATGGGAGTTGTATGGGTGAGGTTCTGGTTAGACGATGGATATCTGCACTATTGTTTAGGAGGTTGAGGGCTAAGTGATTTGGATGGTTTTCAAGACGCTGGAGATAGTTTGAGCAGATTGATTCTATTCTTTCTAAGACAATGGGCATTTTTAAGTCTTTGTGTAATGCTGCGTTTGTGATGAACCAAGGCACTGCCGCGATCATTCTTATGGTCTTGGACTGAAATCTCTGGTTGATGAAGAGATTACTCTTGCTTGCTGTGCCCCAGATTTGGATGCCGTAGGTCCATATTGGAATTATTATGGATTTATAAAGCAATAGTTTATTTTCCGGTGATAGTTTTGAGTGGTATCCTAGTATCCAGTATAGTTTTCTTACTTGAAGTTTTAGGTGCTTTTTCTTGGCTAAAATGTGATTTTTCCATGTTAAACATTTGTCTAGATGTATCCCTAAGTATTTTACACCTTCCATTTGTAATATTGGATTATTGTTTATGTGGACAGTAGGACATTTGTTTCTTCTCAGGGTAAAAGTTATATGGACTGATTTGTTTTCATTGATTTTTATTTTCCATTTCATGGCCTATTTTTCAATCATTGTAAGATGTTCTTGTAAATGTCTTGATGCGACATTTGGGTCGTCATCCGAAGCTAGTATGACCGTATCATCTGCAAAAGTGTCTATGGTTGTTTTATCTGTTTCTGGTATTACTGTCGTATAGAGTCGGTACAGAATAGGGCCAAGAAGTACCTTGTGGTACTCCGGCCTTGATTGGATGGAATTCAGATAATTCATTTTGATATTTGATTTGGAAAGTGCGGTGGGATAGATAAGAACTGAAGATATTGATGAAGGGATATAGTAGGATACGTTTGAGTTTAAATAGGAGTCCATCGTGCGAGACTTTGTCAAACTCTTGGGCGATTTCTTTTCTTGGAAACAATTCTCAATGTAACTGGTGATTCTATTAACTTGTTCGATGGTAGAATGCTGTTGTCTAAAGCCAAATTGATGGTCAGGGACTAGATTATTGGTTGCTATGTGAGGACGTAGTCTTGATAGAAGAAGTTTCTCAAACACTTTGGATAGAATTGGAAATATACTGATGGGTTGGTAAGAGGAGAGTTTGGAGGTTTCCCAGGCTCGAGAAAAACTACTTTCCATCCAATTTGGGCTACTTTCCATTGCTCCGGGAAGTGCCCTGTTCTTAGAATACTGTTGAATAGTGCAGTAATTATAGTCTTGCCTTTTCGTGGTATTTCTTTGAGAAGAGGTGTTGTGATTAGGTCATAGCCAGGAGATTTTTTGCTTGATAAGGGGTTAATGGTTTTTGTAATTTCTCTGGAAGTAAAGTGTGGAATTGGAAGCGTCATTTGGTTTGGGGAGTTAAGGTAATCCCGGATTTGTTGGTCTTGGTTTGTATTTGAAAAGGGATGAGTCTGGAATACATTTGCGAAGAATTTGGCAAAGGTAGAGGCTTTCTCTGTGGGGTTTCTCGCCCAGCACATATTTTCATCCATGATTGAGGGATTTGGTTTGGTTGGTTGTTTCAGCTTCCTGGTGACTTTAAATAGAGAGTAATTAGTATCTTCTGTTGGGGTGAGGCTGGTTATGAAATCTTGAAACCTGTTGCCGTTGAAATCTTTTAGGAGGCACCTTAGTTGCTCTGTTGTAGTTGGTACGGTCTGCAGGATATTTTGAAGCTTGCCAGATTCTTCTTAGTCTTCTTTTCTCAGCTATTTTGTTTAAAAGAAATTTTGGATATTTCATGCTGCTCTGGGTGTCGTGGAGTTGTGGTGTAGCGAACCAAGCTGCTTCTTGAATATTTTGGGTTATATATTCAGTCACTTCAGCTATATGATCTGCTGTTTTTAATGGTAATCGGATGTTTGTTTCCATTGATATCTGGTTTCTGTACGAGATCCAGTTTGTCTCTGTTCGTTAACGACATGGGAGAGAGGCAGTGGCGGCTCGTGGGTTTTCGCACGTTCGCATGTGCACACCCAAACAATTACGATGCAATTTTTATTAAACATTTCTTAACAAGAAGGGAATACAAGTCCTCTCAGAGCGTTTCCTAAACATGGTATTTCAAAACACGCGCCGTTCGGGAGCTGCGATTGACAGTCCGCCGCCAATGTCCTTCGCGACAGCCAGTTAGAGCACACTCGGCAAATGCGAACGAGCCGAGTGTGTCGATGGGTCCCGCGGGGCTGGAGGGGAAAGAGGGGGAAGAATGGTCGCTTATGGGCGCTTGGAGCAGACTCCGGACAGTGCGGACAATTCTGCGCAGACGCAGTGGCGACCTTTGGAAGTGCCTTGACATGTCGTGAAGATGTACCACTCGGCTAGCACAAGTTTTTAAGAGAAGTGTGACATTGAACGAAGAAAGTGCGAGATATCTCTCCACTTAAATGAGCTCTCATTCCTTCCAAAGCAATTCTTCGGTGGCGCGCGAAACGCAAACATATTGCTGTGCAGTGCTGCATTCATAAGTATTGTGTTAATCGAATGTAATTTTAAAGCGAGTTGCAACTACAAATCCATTCTGAAGCATGTGAAAACCAAAATGTATTGTGTAAACGTATGTAGTAAGCTACTTTTTAATGCGTTTTGAAAAACCAAAGTAACTCCGCCTACGGTGGGCACTGAGTGGATTGAGTAGCTCAGTAGCCGCCGTTGCCGGTCCCAAGCCCGGGTAAAGGAGGAGGGTTGGAGCAATGGGCCTGCAACCCATTCTTTGTAAAAGCTCTCTGAGGTGCATTCTCCCCAATACAAAAGCCTCGGATACGGACAGTCAACCAGAGACGACTTTGGCTACGGAAAAGGACAATCTCAATCGGTACATGGAATGTGCAAGGTTTGAGACCGAAACAGACAGAAGTTGTGGCAGAAATAGATAAATTGAAACTGGATATTGTGGTCCTAACAGAAACTAAGAAGAAGGGGTACGGAGAAGAAGTGCTAGGAAACTACTATCACATTTGGAGTGGAGTACCAAAATCACAACATGCAAAATCCGGCGTCTCGATACTTATTAATAATAAATACAGAAAACATGTAACAAATTTTGAACAAATAAGTGAAAGATTGATCAAAGTCGAACTTAATATTCACAACCAATGTACAACTATCATTGGAGTATATGGAGTTAATGACAATGCTTTAAATGAAGAAAAATATGCTTTCTTTAGTGAGCTTGGTGATATTATAGAAGTAGTGAGCAAGCAAGTTGAACTAATTGTCATTGGAGATTTGAATTGTAGAGTTGGACACCACGAAAAAGAGGTAGTTGGCCCTTTTGGAGAAGATGTAAACGACAATGGCAACAGACTTATTGATCTATGTAGGGAGCAAGAATGTGTTGTAACAAATACTATGTTTCAACATAAGGACATTTTACATGAATTTACATGAAGAACCCACAAGACAACGTAAGTCTATTATAGATTTAATGATAATGAGGAGGATAAGACAAACATTATTAAAGGATGTGCGTGTTTATAGACAACCTGAATGTGCCAGCAACCATCACATGGTAGTGGGAAAGCTATGTTATACGAATGTAAAGAAAACCGCTCCAAAAATAGACAATGAGCTTATAGAGAACAAGGAATCTATATTCAAAACAGACCTCTTGAATCAGTATAGTGTCAAAATGCTCTACCAAAATAGACTGAGAAACAAATTAAATTTGGAAAAGGATGGCAATCCCACAGAAATGTACCAACACTTGAAGGAGAGTATTTTGGAAGCAGCTAAGGAAGCACTTGGGGAAGAAGAAAGAAAAAGAAAATATACAGAAAAGTTTTCTGAGAATTTAGAAGAAATGATTCAAGAGAAGAAGAAGGCATATATGAAATGGTTAAATGATAAAACACCAGAGTCAAGAGAGAAATATGTTCTGATTCGACAAAAAGTTAAAACAGGTGTAAAAATGGAAAAAAATGAACATTGGGACAGGTTATGTACATACATCGATGGAACTGTAGGATACAATAAATCATCAGAAGCCTGGAAAATTATAAATAAAATTAGAAGAAATAATGAGTGTAAAAGCATAGTACAAAGAATTCCCTCTCAAAAATGGATACAACACTACTCAATGCTTCTACAAGAAAACAGACCAGAATGTGAGGGAGAAGAAGAAATAAGAGATGTGGAGGAAAGCAATTTTGAAATAACTGAGGATGATATTAAAAAGGCACTATGCAAAGCAAAAACCAATAAAGCCCCAGGACCTGGAAATATAAGAATGGAGCTCCTGAAATATGGTGGAGATGTGGTTGCCAAATACCTAAAGAAAATGTTCAATAAGATAGAAGTAGGAGAGGATCCACCTGTAGAATGGAACATATCCTACATCTCTTCTATATTTAAAAAGGGGACAAACAATCATGTGCGAATCACAGGGGAATAAGTGTCATACCGTCAAAAGCAAGATTGTTTTCTAGTATTCTAAGCAAAAAAATCGAAGAAGATAAACCTGTACTGAGTGAAGAGCAGAGTGGTTTTAGACGAGGACGATCATGCCTAGATAACATCCACTGTATCAGACAAGTTATAGAGAAACATAAAAGCAGAAATATGAATATTTATGTAACCTTTATAGACCTCCAGAAAGCATATGATAGTGTCCCAAGAAAAAAGATATGGGAAGCAATGAGAAAGGTTGATATAAAAGAAAAGTGGATCAATCTGGTTAAAAAACTTTACAAAAACACCGAAGCCCAAATAAAAATTGGAGTAAACAAGGATCTAAAACAAGGATGTGGGTTGTCTTCCATTTTGTTCAATATCTACCTAGAACAAGCCCTCTATAACTGGAACAGAAAATGTTCTGGCATGGGAATAAAAATTGGAGACGAAACCTTTCACTCCCTTCTATTTGCTGATGACCAGGTAATCTTTGCCCAAGATGAAGAGGATATGGTGTACATGCTAAGAAAGCTAATAGAAGAATACAATAAATGGGGATTAGAAATAAATTTTAATAAAACCGAATGTATGTGCACTGGACAAGGAATAACAGATATAGACGTGAATGGTAACAAAATTAAAAGCTGTAACACCTTCAAATATCTTGGATCTTTAATAAACAACTCGGGTACATGTGCTGCAGATATAAACTCGAGAATAATTATGGGGAAGAAAGCAACCAAAGCTTTACACGGCATATTAAGGAATAATATCCGCCAAAACGTCAAAAGAAGGATATTGCATTGTGTGGTAGAAAATATAGTACTATATGGAGCAGAAATGTGGCCACAAACACAAAAAATAAGAGATAAGATAAGGACAGTGGAAATGGACTACATGAGACGATGCCTACAACTTACTCGCAAGGACAGAGTGCGAAATGAAGAAATATGGAGAAGGATGAATATAATTTGTTCTATTACGAAGACCTTGGAAAATAGAGCACTGCAGTGGTATGGACATGTTCAGAGAATGTCAGAAAACAGATGGCCACACAAGATCTTAAAATGGCAACCACCTGAGAGACGTAAAAGAGGAAGACCAGTTTTAGAATGGGAAAAATACATCCAGGAAGCTATGAAGGATAGAGGCCTCAAACCACGAGATTGGGAGGATCGAGAGTTGTGGAGGGTGAAAACGGCAAGCTCCTAAGGGGAAAATGCCGAAGAAGAAGAAGAAAAGCCAAAGTTAGAGGGTTCGTTTTTCTGTGAAGTATGTTTGTACAACTGACAATGAATAGCGTCGAAAATATTAAAATGACATCAAAGAAAATGTCACTGAAAAAGTTGCTGAAAAGAAACAGCATTTACTGAAGCGACACAGCCTTTGTGTTACGTCGAACAGTGTAGACGGCAAACTATCCAGATTTTTTGGGTATAGATATTTTGATTGATAGAAATTTGATATAGAAACTTGTACTTTTAACCTTAAATTTGTACAGCGAGTTTATGGAAAATACTCCATAGCAAAAGTGGGAATAAAGTTTCAAATTAATGTGTTTCTTGACAACCTTTGAAAAACCGCTCTGGAAGTGCCGAACCGTACGGTAACACGATGCAAGTAGTAAATATTTCGGAGGGGTCCTTGCCGAGCGAAGTCGAAGCGGATGTAGTGAAAAGAAATGTGGTCAACCCTCGTTGCTGATAAAAGAAACTATTCAACATGTTATCAAACTTCATAAGCTGCCTTGTTTTTAATTGGGGGGAGGAAGGGAGAGAGAAGAGAGGCGTTGCACACCCTAATAGTATGACCACGAGCCGCCACTGGAGAGGGGTGAAGGATAATTTTATTACCAACGGTGATAATTGTTATGTTTAGAAAAACCACTCACTTTCCAAACAACAAATTTATTTACCAGAAACGGAAATATTTACAATAGGTCAGAGAATCATTTTGCCTAGTGCTCACTCTACCAAAACCTCTGTTTCTCCAAACTACATCTCCCGCTCAGACTGCCTTCTCGGCTGGCGTCCCGTCTTGCTTTCCTCCGCCACGGTCCTGCTCCCGTGTGCGCTCCACTGCCACGGTCCTGCTCCCGTGTGCACTCCACTGCCACGGTCCCGCTCCCGTGCGCACTCCTCCGCCACGGTCCTGTTCCCGTGTGCGCTCCACTGCCACGGTCCTGCTCCCGTGTGCGTTCCCCTGCCACGGTCCTGCTCCCGTGTGCACTCCACTGCCACGGTCCTGCTCCCGTGTGCGTTCCCCTGCCACGGTCCTGCTCCCGTGTGCACTCCACTGCCACGGTCCTGCTCCCGTGCTTTCCTCCGCCACGGTCCTGTTCCCGTGTGCGTTCCCCTGCCACGGTCCTGCTCCCGTGTGCACTCCACTGCCACGGTCCTGCTCCCGTGCTTTCCTCCGCCACGGTCCTGCTCCCGTGTGCACTCCACTACCACGGTCCTGCTCCCGTGTGCACTCCACTACCACGGTCCTGCTCCCGTGTGCACTCCACTACCACGGTCCTGCTCCCGTGTGCACTCCACTACCACGGTCCTGCTCCTGTGTGCAGTCCGCTGCCACGGACCTGCTTCCGTGTGCTTTCCTCCGCCACGGTCCTGTTCCCGTGTGAGCTCCGGATCCAGACTCTCCGGGCCCGCGCCTCCACTAGGCCGGGCGTCACGCCGTCTCCATACGGCGTAGATAAAGTGGGGGGTAGGTTTACCGCCCTTGCCTCTCGCTGCTCCCGTGTGCTCTCCTCCGCCACGGTTCCGCTATCGCTGACTGGATCCAGACTGGCCTCTCGCTGCGAGGAGGCCCGCGGCTCGCCGGCTGGGCTTGCCGCCGAGGATGGCGGCGAGTCACCGTCCGCCCATTCTGGCGTGACGGCCCGCGCGCTTCCCGCCATTACGTGGCTCGGTGGCGGGACTTGCAAAAGCGCGCGGGCGGTCACAACA
>BLKR01006469.1:0-56758 GCA_011170035.1 Teleogryllus occipitalis
AGTACTGACTAAAAAGAATTTATGCGCCTGCTAAATGTGGTACATAGTTTGTACATGGATATTTTTCCATTCACCAGAACTACCATCAAAAGCGAAATGTTTCAAAGCTAGAAGAAATACAACAAAATATATTTGAGTTATCATCAATTTCGATGAGTAAATATTGTGACCAGAAGAAAAATAAACTACAAGTTACGGACAATCTACTAGCTTTCAATAGTCTTAACTCAATATCGTTTAAGTGTTGTCAAGCGTCTTCAACATAATTCATTATAGCGAAAGTTAGTAAGAGTAGTGTTTGTTGATATTTTAGCAACAAAAAAAAGTGTTTTAATGTCAACAAAAATTCTTCTTTGGATCGCATATTATAAAAGTAGTTAATGCAATTAGTTTATAATATTAAGCTTTATTGCACGAGTACATGTTTTGAAAAGGAGCGACGCTAGAAGCGAGTTTTCAAATTTCTACGAAAGCAATAAAGCAACATTATAAACGAGTTGCATACGCCATTTTGGTATAAAAGCATTATAAATTTTTAAGAGAATCAAACTTAACTTTGCGAAATAACTTTCTTGTCACGTCTCGGGTATTTGACAACTGCGCGAGAAAATGTTGGTCGGCTAATCCATTTACCGCTTCCTCCCCAAGATTCCCTCGTTGTGATTGGCTGAAAGTGTGATGATGCAATCATTCGTGTCGAAAAATCTAATACGTTATCATTTGTGCCGTAAAAGGTCCTTTTATGAACGATTTCTTGCAACAGTAAATGTTTATAATGCTGGTATAATGCTGAAAAAAAATTCTTCAATATTCGCGATCTATTGCTTAAGTAAGAGTACGACAATAATTGAATATATTCTCCAAGAACGTCATTTAAATATAAAAGGTGTTATCAGTAGTCAATCAGTTGAGTTATGTTCTGTTGAAATACAATGATATTTATCAGCTTAAGGTATTAGTGTTCTTCCAATAGCCATTCGTATGGATAAATATTAAACCAAAGGAACGTGAAAGTTCGGGATATTCACATTAATGTATGAATATCCTGCCATTGCCTTTTCCCAGAGCTCGTACGATGATTCTAAAAAAATAGAATAAAGTCACAACTCATTGCTTTCACACGCTTTTTTGTTAAAATACAATTTTGTAGAATCATTTACCTTAATAATTTACATAGTTGAACCTTAAAATCGTAAATCATTACTCTATGATATGCTGGTTTCGCCCCGATGATTGGCATGCCAAAAAAATTAAAAACTGTTGACGTTACAAAAGTCTGGCAAATGCTAATTAGAATGAACACTCGCCGCCTCACTTGTTTCTGAAGACAGGCGTCGCGTTTCCTCTCAAGCATTTCGACAACAAACAGAAATCTCTCCTGCCAACTTCAAAGAGACAGGCGGCCCTGGCTCCGTCGCCACAAAGTGTCCCTTAACTTGCAGAGAATTTTAGTATTCGCACTGCGACAGCAGAAAATTAAAGAGCGCGGGGTGGGGTGGGGCAGGGTGGGCGAGGCGGGGCGGGGCGGGGTGGGCGCTGGCAGGGCGAGGCGAGAATGGGCGGGGCCAGGCGAGGAAGGGAGAGATGCCTCCCGCCCTCAAACGGCTCGCCCTAATGGGCCTCCGTCTGTCACAAGGGCGAAGCACTTGTTTCCAGCGCCATTTTCTCTTGAGGGATCATTTTTTTCTGTGTTTGTGAAGGATTACGCCAAGTATTCGTGTTTTTTTAACCAAAGAAAGGGTTAATGTTGTCAGAAGGGAACATGTTGAATAGTGCTTCAGGAAAACACATAATAGATTTTTTTTAATCATGTGTTTACTTTTACTTGACAAAAAGTCAATGTGTATCACTCTTACATTTGTAGTCACTCGTATGTTACATCAAGATACTCGACTTCCGGAAGATCGTAATATGCATCTATTCTCAAAAAATAAAAATCTCAAAATATGTTCCAGAAATCAAGAAGAATTGAGCAAATAACTAACAGTGATGGAGGGTCTTTATCCCGGAAATATTTTACGAGTTACAAATTAATTCCAATCACAATTTTAATTTTAAAATTAAATAAGAAATATGTTTTAAATTAGTAGTATTTTTATAAATGATATACTCCAATTACTTATATTATTATTTTCCTCTTTACATCTCGAAAACTATGCACCTCGGGTTATGGACTCTTGCCAGGAGAAAGTTAAATATTACGCGCGACTGAATTACTTTCCTCCTGACAGATGCATCAGTCAATCCAAATTCCAGAGACGTCACTTTTAAGCCGGTTAAATTAATTTATGAATCTACAAGTTCAGAACTTTTTAAATTCTCAAATAAACATCATAAAAATGTGAAACGAAGTTGAAATCGTAAAAATATTACGATTCAAGAAAAATGTCATGCTCGTGGTAACACATTTCTACAAAAATAAGACATTTCCTTTAGAAAAGGGAATAGCACTCCTTGTAAAAAAAATAGGCATAACGAATAGAAGAAAGAAAAAAGTGTGATAACTGTGTTTGGTTTTACACATATTGAATTCTTCTAAGGTAGATGCCCTACTTCCAAACCACCCCAAAATTCATCATTACTTTTTTAATACACAAGATTAATAATCCATGAAAGTAAAAGCCATTTTACATATTACATAAATTACAATATCGCTCTTAACATAGTGCAATATAAGCTATTTGAAAAACAGAAAGCCATTTGCACATTTCTGCCAGCTGAAAATTAAATGCAGGAGACGAGATTTCACACAAATATGCAGCGATGCTGCTGTATGCACGCAATCTGAGAGCTAGAGATTTCAATTACACAACGCGCTTCGCACCATCGCACCGACCTCACTAATTCCCCATGCGCTCCGATCCGCACTCGCTCGCGAACTCGAATTAATAAATGACTGTTGCCATTACGAGAATTGTGCTAACAGTCACCAAATATTCCAAATATGAGGCAACGCTGAGTAGGTTCCAAATGGAAACAATATACCAACGAATGAAGTCGATACTCGGAAGAATCATTTCAAGCCCGGAATGTCTGAGAAAAAATTGGTACCTGAAGGGACCAATACAAATATTACTTGAAATTTCTATTTTATTATCGAAAATAACAAACTTCATTGCGGTGAAATGAAAAGCTGAAGTAAAAGCTATGCGAAGTGCTATGCGAATAAACTAGACTACTTCATGTTGATCCACATTAAATGTGAAACAAAAATTCTTAGAGATCACTGCTGACGAATTTTTGAATTTTTGTGCAAATAAGCGATCTTATTAAAGGGTTATAAATATGTATATATTAACGAATTTCTAGTGAAATTTGAAAAATTCGAAGTTTTGTAAAATACATTGATGACTGTTTACACACTGTAGAACGTTTTATCTCAATTTTTTTTGCTTCTTAACCGGTAATTTATTAATGTATTGAATTATTGCGAATATCGAACTTCAATTGTTTCTGCACAACGAAGAACAAAATTTTGAAGTTGATGTATAGAAGATTAACAGAATTTGGATTGAGCTAATTGTCACACTTAGTATATCACCCAAATCTTCACACAACTTTTATTTCTCGCCCCTCGCTTTACATGTACATAATTTAAAATGTTTCGCGGAGCTCTGGGTATTCAGAAAGATTTCTTTGAGGATCAGATAAGAATTATTTTTCTGAAAACTTCCTTAATATAGCGTTGGATCTGAAAATGAAAATAAATTAATCCTCGTTGTTTCTAAATAATTCATACTAGTTTGGCATTTTTGGTGGGTATTTGTATGTTAAAATTTATAATTTATGCTCTGTAAATTTGTTATAAAAAATGAACATAACACCGTTCCCCAGTTCATTCAAATTTGAGCATAAAATGTTGATTGAATACGTACAGATAAAAATGTATTTTTAAATCTTTATGGATCATTATAAAATTATTAGTTATTGTTAATTTGATGAATCAATCTGTTGATGTTATGTTAGAAGGGCAGCATAGTAATGAATAGTAATTCATTATTTTAGGTGCCCTCAACACAAGTTTTCCGCGAGAACTATGATTCCAGAATATTCAGAATGATCTGGATGAAAACAGTGGCAATCGTTTAGTCTTGTCGAGAGGAATTGAATGAGTTAGTGATCACCTCTGTAGGTGACTCACTAAGACCTTGCAAATGGCGCCTGCACGAGCTACTTGCCCGCGTGGAAAGCCTGATGCTTCCGCGGGATCGGGCAATTTCACTGGCTCCGCTCGCATTTTTCTTCGAAATGCGGAGAGGGGTGTACAAGAGCGTAGCGTCGTGGATGGACAGCGCGAAGCGCGTTCGAAATATTATGATGGCGAATGGAAGCTTCAAACGAAAGCAGATTTGCCGGATGTCTTCAATCAGCCGATATTTTAATTATGTTAATATATTTAATTACTTATTACCTTAATTCGGGTTTATTTTATTTTAAATTTCTGCTACACTCTTTGGCCAAATGGCAGAAATATGTTTGAATGGTGAATTCTTTACTGGTCACATTTTGTGTTTTTTTATTAAACAATTCTGTCATTTGTCGTGTGCAGCAATAGTATGAAATAAATGATGAAGTTGTCATAAAGTCTATCTCCTCTATTAAAACCTCTTAGATTTATTTTATCACTCTTACAGGTAGGCAGATCATTTACAAGACGCGATTCTTTGTTCCTAACCTGAATGTAGGAAATTAATGCCATTATTACACTTTTAAGTAAAACGAGGTTTACAAAGTCAAGATATTTTCGATTCAAAATATTTAATTTTACTCGCAATTGATAAGTTCAAATATTAATTATGCATTTCATTTATAAAATCGCCTCGCTCGTGGCACATAGCGAAGTCCCTAGCCATTCATCACTGAGGTCCGGGTTCGATTCCCGTCGAATATCATGTGAAATTTGTTCCCACAGAACGAGATTGGCTGCTTCACAAGGGCTAGTCCAATCCTTGTGAAGTGTCCTAAACCCTGCCCCTATCCTTATTCCTTCCCAATTCTGACCGCTGGGTAGTGACGCAGGAGACGCGTACGCCGAGATTCTGCCTGGGGGTCCCTTGACAACTGACTGCGACGTGACGCGACATGACAGAAAGGTAATGGAGGATTACTCCACAAGTGCGCAATGTAATGGAGGATTACTCCCCAGCGCAAAGCGCTCAACGCCCCTTAACGGGCTTGGAGACGCGTTGCGTCAAAATGGTAGACGCAACAAATTTTAAAAAAATATAAATGAAAATTAATATATTTAAATTTAGGTCTATACGTTATTGTCAACTGACTTCCCTAAAAAACTGCCATATGCCAGGAATCCAGTAATGTGATACATGGCTTCCTTTAAAGGCTCCTGTCAGTTTCTCTGGGCGCAATGAACGCAGTCGCTAGTGAGCTAGTTACCTTGCCCGCGACCTTGGCTTATCTGCCTTAGCTAGTATAATGATTTATTCTGACGTATCTGGTACAATGGGTTATGCAAGATCCGGTGATATTGTTGTCAGTATCTTCGGCATCTTCGTACCGAAGGTAAACTTTTCGCATTCCTTACGTTCAAATATAATTTCTAAAGACTTGTGTGCAATAAAATATCGAACAAATACGTATGAGTGAAAGTATTAATTATGAACTACAATGCTCTCACTGTAGTAGTTATCAATTTCTTTCAATATGATAAATCTACTATATTTATACGGCCAGTTATCATCTTGTGACGATTTATAAATAATAAGGTACCAATTTAAACACACCAGGTAAAGTAAATTCAATCAATTTTTTTTAATTAAAAGAATGACATTGCTAGAGCGCATTTCCCCTCTAACCAAGTCATTGCGTGAGCATATAAATGTACAAATGTTTGGTAATCTAATGATTATTAGCTTATTATCTGGATCAATATCACCATCATTAGTCACTACAATATCACTCAACTTCGCAAAATTCTCCTTTCAACAACTATGGATTTATCCGGACGTCGTCACGAAAACGAGCAATCTATCAATCATTGAATTATGTTAATATATTACATATTACGCCTCGATTTCACATATACTCTGAAGAAAATTTGGCATCTAAAGGATAAGAGAAACTTCTTTAGTTCACGAACCAGCAAGAGCGAGATGAGCAACGCAACTGGCACCACACGCCCTGTGAGACCCCTCCGGAAATTCAGTCGGGTGACATTCCGCGAAGGACTTCTGTTATCTCACTTCCTGTGAAATGTTTCTGAGAGTTCTCTTAATATTTTTGGAGGAGAAAATATAACAGTTCCTTGGCAGTAGACCGAAGTGAAAATTAAAAGAAAAAATTGGAGCAGTTTTTTTTGTTGAGAAAAAATTGTTTAAAAAATTAAAAATTGCCTATATTTTTCCCAAATTTACAGGATAACTACTCATATTTTCGAAACACTGAACATGAACTTATTTCAAGATCTGTCTTTTAAAGAACAATTTCATTAAAAGAAAAATTCTCCATTTTCAATATTGTAGGTGTAAGAAGACTGCTTCAAAAAATTGCACTTTTGCTTCTTCTTCTTCTTTTATGTAGGTTGTATACCTATTTTTCTTCATGCTTCATCTCGGTGATTCACTAGATGTTGACTGCTGATCTCTCCATCTTTTCTGCGGCCTTCCAGATCATTTCTCCTTCCTAATGGTATCATATCCCTGGCTATCTTCACCAGTCTGTCAACGCTCATTCGTGTGATATGGTTATTCCACTATTTTTTCCTTCTTTTCACAAATTTTGTTATACCAGTTATTTTACAGTGTTTTCTTTCATCCTGATTTCTCACCCTGTCACCCCTGGTCTTTCCTACGATCGGTCGTGATGTGTTCATTTCTACTGATCGGTATAGTTGTTTTGTTTTCTTCGTATCGGCTCGGTTCCATCGTATCAGCTCCATTTATCAAAACTGGTCTTATCATTGTCTTGTAGATTGTATCTTTACGTTCTATGCTAAGGTATTTATTTTTCCAAGTTACATCTCATAAGTATCCTGATACGCGAACACCTTTCATGGTTCCCTCGCTTCTTTCCGTGTTAGGGCGAACACTAGAGCCATCTACTCCCTGGTATTGGAACTTCATCACTTGCTTAATGATTTTGCCTTCTATATCCAACATACATCTTAGAGGCTCCTTGTATATTATTATCGATTTGTTTGTTTTTTCTGTTGAAACTATCATATTGAATAATTTTTCTGTCATTATGAATTTATACAATAGTATCTGCAGATTATCTTCAGATATCTCTTATATCAGAGTCTGCTATAAGCACTGCGTCATCTGAGTAGCAGACTATGTTCATCTGGTTAAAGAAACAAAATTTGGTTAAATTCGTGATAGTAGAAAATTTAACAAAACACGTGAAAAATCCATCTAAGTAAAAACGTTGAAATTGCAGGAAACCCTGTCGGCCGTGAAAAGTAATTACTAAATAGTTAGCGGTTTAAAAACTCCGAAAACGAGTCTTGGTCTTGATTCTCCTCTCACTCGGAAAACCTTCCAAACAACTTGTTCTTTAAGCGCGCGATGAGTTCTTGGAATAAATTCAATAAATATATACGACTGGCCTCCCACAAAGAAATTGGATCGCGCCCGGGAGCGAGGGGGAGGGGCGACGCGAGCGCTGCGGGTGGCGGGAGAGGGCGACGCCAGCAACGCCAGGCGCGGCGAAGGCGCGCGCCGCAAGACAGCGCGAGAGGCGCGCCGGGGCGGCCGGGAGGGTTTAATAAAGAGCTGCGCTCCGCGGCTCCCCACCCACACCACCACACCCACGACCCAATTCCCGCCGATGCCGCGCGTCTCTTCCCGCGGACGACAGTCAATTAATCGGCCTCCGCCTCCGTCCGCGCCTGCCTCGGCCCCGCTCGCCGCCGCCGCTGGCAATGCTCACGCCACCGGGACCATCTCTACCTCCGCCCCACCCACCCACCCGCTCCCGCCAACGCCCCCCGCCACCGCTCCCCGCCAACACTCCCCGCCAACGCCCCCCGCCAACGCCCCCCGCCAACGCCCCCCGCCAACGCCCCGCCAACGCCCCCGCCAACGCGCCCCGCCAACCCCCGCCAACGCCCCGCCAACGAACCCCGCCAACGCCCCCCGCCAACGCCCCCGCCAACGCCCCCGCCAACGCCCGCCAACGCTGCCAGCGCCCCGCCAACGCCCCGCGCGCCCCCGCCAACGCCCCCGCCAACGCCCCTCGCCAACGCTCCCCGCCAACGCCCCACCCCCGCCAGCGCCCCCGCCAACGCTCCCCGCCAACGCTCCCGCCAACGCTCCCCGCCAACGCTCCCCCTCCAGCAACTCCCCGCCAACGCTCCCCGCCAACGCTCCCCGCCAACGCTCCCCGCCAACGCTCCCCGCCAACGCTCCCCGACAACGCTCCCCGCCAACGCTCCGCCAACGCTCCCCGCCAACGCTCCCCGCCAACGCTCCCCGCCAGCGCTCCACCCACGCCGGCGCTCCCCGCCAACGCTCCGCCAACGCTCCCCGCCAGCAGCTCCCCGCCAGCGCTCCCCGCCAACGCTCCCCGCCAACGCTCCCCGCCAACGCTCCCCGCCAACGCTCCCCGCCAAGCGCTCCCCGCCAACGCTCCGCCAGCGCTCCCCGCCAACGCTCCCCGCCAACGCTCCCCGCCCAACGCTCCCGCCAACGCTCCCCGCCAAAGCGCTCCCCGCCAACGCTCCCCGCCAACGCTCCCCGCCCAGCGCTCCCCGCCAACGCTCCCCGCCAACGCTCCGCCAACGCGCTCCCCGCCAACGCTCCCCGCCAACGCTCCCATGAAAGCTCCCCGCCAACGCTCCCCGCTCCCCGCCAACGCTCCCCGTTAACGCTCCCCGCGGCAGCTCCCCGCCAACGCTCCCCGCCAACGCTCCCCGCCAACGCTCCCCCGCCAGCGCTCCCCGCCAGCGCTCCCGCCAACGCGCTCCCGCCAGCGCTCCCCGCCACGCTCCCCGCCGCCAACGCTCCCCGCCAACGCTCCCCGCCAACGCTCCCCGACAACGCTCCCGACAACGCTCCCGACAACGCTCCCGCCAACGCTCCCCCGCCAACGATCCGCCAGCGATCCCCCGCCACCGCCCTCCGCCACCGCTCCCCGCCAACTGCCCCCGCCAACGACTTCGCCACAGTCACCGCCGCAGTCACAGCCACAGTCACAGTCACAGCCACCGCCACAGCCACAGCCACAGCCTCCGCCCTTCAGCAGCCCCATACAACCTCACACCCATGCTCTCAATCGCACATTCACGCCCTCACCCTCAACACCGCCATCGCCACCGACACCATCTTCCACTCACTGCCACCTCGCCACGCCATCGCCCTGCGACCCCCTTCCACTGCGCCGAAGCTCCCGCTGCCTCACCCTAGCCATGGCCATCACCGCTGTCCCCGTCGCAAATCCACCAGCACCGCCGACGTCACTCCACGATACAGTCCTCGCTCCCACTCACGCCCTCACCCTTGCCCCTAGCACCGCCGTCATCATCAGCCCTCGTCGACGAGCACCATCGACTTCTCCGTCCCCTCCCGCCGCCACCTCCCCCGCTCGTGGTTATACCCTCAACCTCCGCCATTTCAACCGCCTCTTTCACCATCCCCCACTCCCCCCCCCACGCCATGCTACCGGCCCCGCTCCTGTTCCCACATTCACCTTCACCCCTGCGAGTACCTTCATTCCGCATCCACCACCTCCCCCTTCCCCATTCCACCATACCGCCCCCCGTAGTCACCCGTCGCCCCACCGTCTCCACCGTCCCCGCCGCCACCGCCGCCACCGCCGCCACCGCCGCCACCACCGCCGCCGCCACCGCCGCAGCCACCGCCCCCCCCGCCGCGCTAAGTGGATGAGCGTCGCACACGTCATGGAGCGGAATCGCCGATTGTGGACGATCGGTGCGATGTGAGCGAATGCGCCAGTGAGGGGAGCACCGCGTTTCTCCCCTCTCTTTTTTCTCTCTTTTTTTCGTTCGTTTTTTTTTTCAGCGCTTTTCGGGGGCGTTTATGCCGGCGAGGTACCCGCTGCTCACCAAGACACACACACATGCGGGGGATGGGGAGGGAGGCGTATTCAGCGAACGAGGCTGCGAGAGGTTGTATTGGGAATGAACGTATATTTACTTATTCCACAAATCGCGGAAACTACCTGCGCTGGGAGCACGTGCGCCGTTCCGCCGCTGGGGGGAGCTCGGCTCGTATTGTCTCCGCTCTCACAACGCCGACGCGCGATTCCGCCTTTTTACGCTGCCTGGTGGTCGCTCGCTTCACACGGGCAGATTTCGCTTTCGTTCCTCCCCTTTCGAGGACACGCCATCTGATATTGGCTTCGATTCGTTTGTGTGACATTGAATAATTACACCATTTAATAAAACAGTTATTTACGAAAATAAGGAACGTAATACGATATTACGTAACGTAAAAGAACAAGCGCGAGGCTTTGCGCTCTTTATAAATCGTACGTAGGTCAACCAGCTTGGTAGGAAATTCATGTTAGACTAGAAAAAACAAAATTTCGGCCAAAGCGATCACACTCACAAAATTCGAACAAGGAAACAAAATTCAGATCTTGGGAAATTTTCCTTTTGTAACAGAACAATTAAAGATTGGAAGAGTTTACCCGCAGCAATTTTCAAAGCTTTTCCTCTAAGTGTCCGAAGTTTTAGAAATAAGTTAGAACAATATGAGAGTAATAGGCATTAAATGAGTAAGTGCTGTGAAGTGCGGGGAAGTGCTGTGAAGTGCTGGTCAGTGTAATTCAAAGCAAAAACAGTGTAGTGTAGTACAGTGCAGTGCAGTGCAGTGCAGTGCAGTGCAGTGCAGTGCAGTGAACGCGATCAATGAATTTAAAAGAATCTAATTTAGCCAATATTTATGTTGCATGTATTAAATTTTAGCACCACCAACATATAATTATTGGATATCATGACAGTTGAAATAATTGTTATAATACTTAATATTAGTAACAGTATGATTATTTCTTCTTCGGCTCGTACTGTACTCCTTTATTATTATTGTTATTATTATTGTACTTATTGTTATTTAACTGCCACCGGGTCATACCCAATTGCAGTTCAAATAAATGTATGTGTATTGAAGAGTTATTAAAAGGAGGCTGTTAGGCACAACTTAAAACCCAAACGATAGCAAGACAATGGTGAGATACGAATGTCTTACAGTTTACTCGCTTTGTACAAATTTCAAAAAGTACACATTTCATTCAAATATAATATTATAACGTGCGTCAGAAAACTTTCCGCAGCGAGCCGAGCCAGAGCCATCTATAATAAATTGCATTTATTGTTTGTATTAACCAGATCACTAGAGAAAACGTGAAGGTGACAACTTCCAAACTGTCACGATTGAGGTGAGCACGCAATTTACGTTTTATTTTGTTGCAAACTGCAGCTCGTGCTACAAACATTCTGTTGCTATAGTATTTTTGCCAGCAATGTGCCACTGCAGAGAGTATTATATTTGATCTAAAAATGGAGACACCAATGTTGATAGCAATTAATAGAAATCGAATTATTAGAACTCTTATAATGATGCCGACCACGAACCTTACGTTGAATGTAATAAGACATGGTTTATTAAAACACTGGTGTTCTAATAATTCATATTACGAAACTGATATCAATCCCCTAACGTTTGTCTTTTGATACGCAAAATGAATAACGCTTATTTATTTAATTAACAATACAAAGAATTGCGTATCTACTAAGTAGAACATATCTGAGCATCCACCACTCTTAAATATCAAAATCATCAGAAACGAACTTAATGTTCAAAAGACTATTTACTGCAAACTTCTATTAAACGTGTTTCCGTTACAACCACCACCAACATCAGTTTTTGGTCTTTTCACACTACTATATCAGCCAGAAGAGACCCAAAGCGATTCGTGAGATTGGAACTTCAAAAGAAGTTCCAGCAAAATTCCAGGTAGTTATTGAAAAACTGTAAACAAAGCGTTTTGCGGAGATACCTTCGGTTTTCCCTTACCCTTACTCTTTCGCCTTGAAGAGAAAGATAAGACGGTATTTTTAGGATCGTTGATGGTGATAGTTTTCTTATAATACCAGGAAACGGTTTTTGAATTTCCGTTTTCGTTAACATAATTTTTTTGAGGTACATATTAAAGCATGAACTGACCTAAAACCTATTACGCACATGCTGTTTGTTCAATGGAATGATTCAAACGGAATTACACACACATCGTATTGAAACTACCACCGAATAATTCAAAATTTGCAGTTTAAAATTTGCAAAATAAAAGTTATAAACTTTTAAAACATTATAAGCAATGAGTTATCGTAATTATGGTAGTTATTTCATTTTTGTTGTCGAAGCCTGTTCCATTCAACTAAAACATTTCATACAAGGAAGGCTCCAATATAGTGACATCGCAAGTTCATTCAGTAGAAAACTGGTTTCAACATCACATTGCTGCAGAGTCGCGCGCGAGATAATAAACTGCGGAAAGAAAAACGAGCAAAGAGAATGAGAGATGTGCGTGAGAAAGAGAGACTGCCGCGGACGCCTCAGATTGGCTGTTGGCAAAACGAATGGCGGCCAGATGGGGCTTCGATAGATCACTTACTTCGCTTCACTAGCCCTGACAGGACTAAGGGAAATTTATCCCCAAAGAAGACAAAGGGAAGCACGCAAGAGACTAAGTAAGTTGCTGCGAAGTTACCAATATCTTTCCGTTAATGAAAACGTGCGCTGACTTTGTATTGGAAAATCATTACATTGACGAAGACGTGAGAAAGTGTGAAAAATGAAAAGCAGAATTGGAGGCAGTATACATCATCTTCAGAGATAAAGTAACATTTATCACACGTTTAATATCAGATCCAACATTTCATCATAAAACTTTTAATTGTGATTTTTTTTATACTTTACAACCACCAAAAGCAAACAATCTGTTTTTAATTGAGAAACCACAACGAGGACTTAGCACCTCCATATTTCGACAATGGTCATTATATATCCCATGATCTATCCTGAATCATAACTATTAGGGGTTAAGAAATGACTAGATTAGCACATATTTCTCGTATTATTCACAAGGGTTTCCCAATATTATAATATTGCATCTTCTATCCTAGAATCCTCAACCATCGCTTCCGACATCGTAAAAAACGCAAAGCCTTCTGACGTTTTGTAGATGTACTTAAACTGTTTTACAGATCAAGAAATGAAATACGTCAAGAAATAAACCTCTACTTCTACTGTTGAAGGTTGTGAAGCGGGATTGGAAAAATTGAAATTTGTCACCTTATAACTCCAACTACGCAGAAACTACTAAAAGTTTGAAGGTAAGTGTATATTAAATGAACAAAAATCTAACACCCAGGAATACATTGTATTTAGAAAAGTCTATCTCAATTCAAGAAATTCTAGGAGGGTGTCAAAAAATTGTCATCTTGAGCAAGTTTTCAAAATTCCAGGTGATGTAAGTTGGACGTATACCATTTTATTAAGCAAGTTAATTAATATACAATTCCTCCAAGAGAATTTTAAAATATGTGGAAATCGACTTTCACAACATTAGGGATTTTAAGTTTTGTGCAATTTGTTGTATTTCTCATTCGTTGCCATTCAAAATTATTTTAGGTTTTTCAACAATAAAAAACCAAAGTCTTGCATCATTAACGATGTAATTCGAAGTTTAACTGAGTCCGGCTGCTGTTGCTTACCCTGCAACTGTGTTATTTTGCCTTCTTCCTTCACACCAAAGAGTACATGCTCTACACATACGAATCTTTTATTCCATTGAGCAAATGCTGAGATGGCCCCTTGTTTTGCTTCTGGACATAAATGTAACTTCATTATCCGTGCACGCCTTCTAGAATTCATTGGGAAATATAGTTATTGAAATTATCGTTTCCATATTGTTGCGGCAGGAAGTATGATTCCTTGACAAAGGACATCATGAATAAGAGCCCAAAATTTATTGCTTATTTATACTTGAAAATAGATTTTATTACATGAGAGCCTTTTTTTTAATTCATGCGGTATATGACTTAGTGTAGGGATCACAGAATTTTGAAAATGTGCACAGAATTCACTTCTCCCCATAGCACGTCATATAGCACCCCATAGCCACCATGGCACCGAGGCCTTGACGTATCGCCGAGAAGTTATCTAAATGTCTTCTTCAGCTACAACTCATTTGTTACATTGTTCACAACGGACGGCGGCCGTAAAATTCATAACGGCCGCCGGACATTAAGAGATACTTTTCAGTCCTATGTTTGGTGTTATGTCAATATTACATTACAATATTACGGAAAGAGTTTATTATGAAAAGGCCGATGGGTATCGATACACGAGTACGAATTGTTATTACGATACGAACGAGGAGCATGTATTGGAAACTTCATAAGAGTGTCCGACTTCAAAGGAGCAGTACAGAAGTTAGGATTCAATTTAATAAAGAAATTTTTAATATATGCTCTTATTTCTTTTCAGCTTAATAATCGATCAAGTTACCACAGGAAACTTCAGTATTCTCCTTTTCGTCTGAGTTTTAGAAACAAAAGAAGACGTATACGGTACATTTAACAGAACGATGATCAATAATTCGTAACTTCTGATTTGTAAACTACTCTGTGATTGGTCAAACACGTGTTCTGTAATGAAACTGTATCTTAATGACAATCATTATGCGACAAGCCGCAGTAGCCATCTATACTCGGATTTTTCAAACGTGGCATCTGCGGGTAGTGTAATAGTAATGTAGTGTAATAGGCGGGTAGTGTAATAATAATGTAGCAAATTGCCTGTCTCCAAGATGGAATTCGCCACGACTTTTGCGTCATTCTCAGTCCTGCCGCTAGAGTCGCTTGATATGCAGCACTGCTTGATTCGGTCGCGATCATGCGATATTTTGCGGCAGGACCAAGGATGACGCAAAAAGTCGTCCCGAATTTCATCTTGGAGATACTCCCCACAGATGCCACGTTAGAAAAAAACCATGTGTAATAACAGAATTAAACAATGGGAGTAGAAAAAAATTTTAGCATCGCAGTCGCTGGGCCCAGGGGAGTCCAACAGCAGGAGCGGCGCGGTGCGGCGCGGCGCGGCGGGACGCCCGCGTAATCGGGCACTTCCGCCCGTCATCGCGGCCTTCTTAACTCCATCCGACAGCGCCTCCTAATGAGAATTTTCGCGAACGCCGCCCAATGAGCTCATCGCTGCGCGGGCGGTGACAAATTGCCTGTCGCCCAGGAGCGGCTCGGGCGCCGCTGAATCAGGCTGCGATGCTCCCACGGCTACTTAACTTCCAACCGCAGCGAGCGGCTTTGCGGCAGACGGAACTGCACCGGGGACGGAGAACCTCGACCGGCGCCGGGAGGGTCTTCATTTAACAGAAGTACATCTGGAGACAGCAGCTACTGTTCATGTGAAATCATACACTCGCACGGGATTCACTGGGTGGAAATTAAACTTGGAATGAAGTTTGGCGGTGGTGTAGTGAACACTGCTCGATTAGACTGTAGAGAAAAACGGTCGATAGGTCATTGTTCTGTCAATGATTTTGAGCTGTTGGAGGACACAGTTGTTCTTGATATTTTAACTCATTAGACACGACACAACTGCGGGTAATGGGATGTTTTTTGCTGCTAAGCATCAGACACGATACTGACATAAAATACGAATGTCAAATAGTCGAACTACAGGTTAAGAATTAGAATAAAAAAAGTTATGGAATGGTATTTAGAGAATAATAATGATCATGAGTTACAATAATTTCTTCGTGTGATTGTAAGGGAAGTTGGCTTTCAGAGAACTGGAAATAAAAAATTTCCAATTTTAAAATATTCACTCAAGATGCATAATAAAAACATTGTAATCACACTTGTTTCTCCCAGTCATTGCTTTTGGAAACATTTAATGAATCTTGTTAACACTTTATGTAAAATATTCATTACCGTTAATCAATTGCATTTAGTTCAAAATATAAAAGTCCTCAAGTGCAGAGAAGTGCAGAGAAAAATGCTCAAAATATTAATGAGAAGCAAAACAGAGAAAATATCAGCGGCAGAACAAAGAAATTTTAAGAATCGCTAATTACGTTCCTACAAAAATTGATTTAGTTAGGACAGATTCAGTTGATGTAAATACTGAAATAAATATATATTTCAAATTACGGTATTTCACTGCATATATCAATAAACTTGTATACTTTACAAACCAGCTATTGGATAAAGCGAAGTTAAATATCTTTCTCGCACTTAGCCTTGACGCCGGTAAAGAGTAATCTCTTCCGGGCAAGCTCTGGGTTTTCAACAATCGGGCGGAAGTTGAGGACGGTTACACGAGGAGAGGCAGTTCAGGCACGCCGGTTCGCTCTACAGTTTCAATCCGTGGCCATCAATGTTATCCAATTGCGAGTGCCACCGAGTGGTGTCAAAAACTACAGCCAAGGCAATGCAGTATGTCTGGTGACATTTTTCTCTCGGGATTACTACCCAAAAACACAATATTTTATTCACGGTCCACTAGCTGACGGATAGTCATTCTTATCACCGGCTGCGATAGCCAAGCGGCAACATGCTTGTAGTATTGTTGGCCTGGCCCAAGCCCTGGCCAAGGTTCGAGTCCCGATGGTGGCAGGATTTTCGACACTACTAGATATGTAGGTCGAGTTCAGCGCTCTGATCGGTAGTTATCCGTGGGTGCTCCGATAAGCACCCAGCGGTTACCGGGACACTACCCTAAACAAACGAGCTACAGACTGCGCGCGATGTTTTCTTCCTCACGCTTATCCCCTCGCCTCCCCTTACACACACACACACACACACACACACACCACAACCAATTATACGCACTACGCTAGAACACCTGTCAGGGGACTAATCAGGAGTTAGAACTTGTCTTCGTTGAGAAGATCCTCCGCTGAGAGAAATACCGGGGGAGGAAAATGCACAACTGTGTTGGTGACTTCGGATCTCAGAGTCGAGAGGTAACACTCCCACTTCCTGGTATATTATCCACTACAGTGACAGTTGGTAGATGGACAGATATATAGTATGTACATGCAATTGAGACTTAGTTATTATGTGATCCCTTAAAAATGTGTCCCGTAGATCAAGAAAATAGAAGTAAGATGTCTATAGACTTCGGAGTATATAATTAAAATATAAGAATATTTTGTACCACAAGCAATGAAAGGCACATAAATTAATAAAATACGAGTATTATTCTTATATATTGGTGTATTTATTCGTGCTTCTCTACAAACATTATTCTTTTTGATATTGCATGCATTAGACATTCAGGACGTTGTTATTTGTTTAGTACCAAACGTCTCTGTTATACGATAAACAGGTGGATTACGCAATTAGTCATTCACAAACTGGGGAGGAGAGGAAATATTACCTGCAAGTTACTAGCTCAATAAGACTTAACGCAGATAGTTATTCGAAGGGCCGAGTAAACCTCAGCTTGTTTCGACCACGTAATCCTGGTGCGTCAGGGGAGCTGCTATCATTGCGGGAGAACCCTCGAAATGAAGCTCCGCCACAAAAACCCTCCCCTGCGGAGGGCCACTCGGCCTGTGTGTTTCATCGCGCCTGGCGAAGGGCGCCTCTTCAGGCAGGCGGGCAAGCACGCGGGTTGGGCAAGCAGGCGAACTGGCAGGTGGGTGGGCTTTGTGGATGAGCGGGGGGAGGGGGCGGGCTGTTCGCGTAGGCGACCGGGCGGGCTATTCGGACGGGTTGTTCGGGCGGGCTGTTCGGCCGGGCGGGTTGGGCGGGCGAGAGAGGGCGAGCAAGCGGGCGAGCAAGCGGGCGAGCAAGCGGGCGAGCAAGCGGGCGAGCAAGCGGGCGAGCAAGCGGGCGAGCAAGCGGGCGAGCAAGCGGGCGAGCAAGCGGGCGAGCAAGCGGGCGAGCAAGCGGGCGAGCAAGCGGGCGAGCAAGCGGGCGAGCAAGCCGGCGAGCAAGCGGGCGAGCAAGCGGGCGAGCAAGCGGGCGAGCAAGCGGGCGAGCAAGCGGGCGAGCAAGCGGGCGAGCAAGCGGGCGAGCAAGCGGGCGAGCAAGCCGGCGAGCAAGCGGGCGAGCAAGCGGGCGAGCAAGCGGGCGAGCAAGCGGGCGAGCAAGCGGGCGAGCAAGCGGGCGAGCAAGCGGGCGAGCAAGCGGGCGAGCAAGCCGGCGAGCAAGCGGGCGAGCAAGCGGGCGAGCAAGCGGGCGAGCAAGCGGGCGAGCAAGCGGGCGAGCAAGCGGGCGAGCAAGCGGGCGAGCAAGCGGGCGAGCAAGCGGGCGAGCAAGCGGGCGAGCAAGCGGGCGAGCAAGCGGGCGAGCAAGCGGGCGAGCAAGCGGGCGAGCAAGCGGGCGAGCAAGCGGGCGGGCGGGCGAGCAAGCAGGCGGG
Source organism: Teleogryllus occipitalis (assembly GCA_011170035.1). Classification (NCBI taxonomy): domain Eukaryota; kingdom Metazoa; phylum Arthropoda; class Insecta; order Orthoptera; family Gryllidae; genus Teleogryllus; species Teleogryllus occipitalis. The sequence goes on from BLKR01006469.1 coordinate 18,369, forward strand.
CGGGCGGACGGGCGGGCGGGCGGGCGGGCGGGCGGACAGCTAATACGAGCGCAGCCCACCAGGCGCGCATGAGGGCGACCGCCAGCAGCGCCATAAAACAGCGAGCGCGTCCCCGCCGCGCGGCCGCTCGCCCCTGGAGCTTCGGGAGCTCGTTTCCGCTGGCGGATTCCCCGCGCGCCGAGGGAGGGCCCGCGAGGAGGGGCCGACAGGGAATGCGGCTCGCGCGATGCGAGCGGAGGCAAGGGGACCGCGCGCTGTTGCCTGAGCGCTTGCTTTTTGCGCGGAACTCGAAAAGGATTCGAATACACAGGTGTCTGAGCATAAATGCTACAAACTCCTAGAACATGAATAATTCCCAACTTTATTTAGCTCATATGCGTTATATATGGATAGCACTATCAAATAAGATTTTCCAAGATCTGTTCAAGCCAGTAACTATCAGAATGACTTCTAAAAAATTGAGTGAATTCGTCGTAGTATATCGGTATCCTGAGATGACTATGAATCAAAATTGATAATAAATACTCAAATGCATCAGTCTTGAGGAATAGGATCGTATTAAGGATATGATCGTTTCTTGGAACATATGAGATAAATACGAAACTTGCAACATTTGAGATATTTCTAAATATGAAGTTCCTCGTCTGAGACGTGTTAACTGTAAACTATTGGAAACCCGTCAAAATTTGACAGTAACCTACGCAAGTGAGACTCCTTGATCTTTGCAGTTACAAATCTAGCTGTCTTCGCTTCCTACATTACAACTTTACACTGATACGCTTGCTCTCCTTGACAAAAGGAGGACTGCATTCGAAAGTTCGATTGCTTCCTGCATAACAAAACAAAATAATAAATGACTGGAGATAAGCTTTTATTTTAATAATTTGAAGGTGTTAATATTTAGCGTTTAAACTAAGAACCAGGTTATTCCATCTAAGACCCACCACTTCTCATTTAAAGAAAACATCAAGAAATTTGGCTGAATAGCATTCTACCACAACTTTCTAAACCTTGCTTTGTATTTTAAACATATAAATGTGTATCTCTTTACGTATATAGTTTTATTAATTATATCATATATTTATTATTTTTAAATAATTCACACAAAAAATATATATGACTTTCGCAACTTGTTGTCCCTGATCAATATTTGGGTGTGCTAAAAGTTGCTTTCTCGAACTTTAAATGTTTCAAGTAATAATTCAAATTGCTTACAACCATGTTGAATACGTAACGTACATTGAGCTGGTACTGCGGTATAAATCTTATTACTCAGTTCAGTGCCATCATTTCAACATTTGAAAACCGTTTTCTATAAGTTTTCTCAGATAACTGAAAGTCTGCGGTTACTCTCAATAGTCTACTTCTTGTCAATCCTCCAGATTGAAACATCACAAGACGTTGAGTGGCATGAGTGGGCATGCCATGCAAATGTTTCTACTAGACAAATTCCTTCAGAAAAGTTAATATCCGGCAGCCTACAGTCATTTAATGAGAAGTTAGAATACTAGTGGTACATCTTATAGCAAAACTATACGCATACCAGAAAGTAGTGATGCTTGTAGCAGTATAAGCTCTCTTGCATTATTTTTAAAGGCTCCACAATATTATTCTACTAGATGAACCAGCAAAAATGTTTTCACTCGTCATTTTTCTTCGTGCCGAGACTCAAACTCAGGTCCGAGTTAGATCGCCGTGCGCTTTACCGCTACTCCACGCAGTCGCTTTACCGTACGCACTGGGGCCGACGCATAATCATCTAATTGTCCCTCCCATTATTTTCAACACGCAATTTTTGAAAATTCAGAGAGTTCAACTAACATGGAATCTGCGTCATTCTTTTAAACGTCTCTTATTTTATACGTAAAAAAACACTGGAGCAGTTTTTGAAAAAATGACTTTTTTTATAAATTACATAAACTTCAAGCACAAATCACGCGAAAAATACTCATATTTTCAAAAGATTGTGTATGACCTATTTTAAAGACCTGATATTTTAGTACATATTTAAAGGCAGAAATGAGGTCCCATCGCTACGCCGTCACAGAAAAACGGCCCTACAACTCCACATTCCAGCCAACCATTAATAGCCGACATTTCTATGTTCTTATAATTTAGTGAGGATTGTTATGGGTCTAGTAGTCGCTTCTCCACCTGTTTACATGAACGTTTAATTTGAGTCTCGCTTCTTGAGACTAGACAATTTTTGATAAGATCTTATGATCAGCCTCATGCTTGGTGAGAAACTGTTTGCAAAATTCAGTCTAGTACCATCAGCAGAATGCAACGCTTGCAACAGTTTTGAACGGTTCAGAACTTCAATATCTTGTAACAAATTCCATACACCACAATGACTGATTTCTAATTCAAGAGCTCTTTTTTGAACATGCTTAGTACGTAGATTGATAACACAACTCGGTACAGAAACTTCCAAATTTTCGTCATTTCTCGCAACCCATAGTCAAACACTACCGTATGTGATGAATGTGAAGTTATGCAGTTTCATCAAATTCAATAATCAAATTAAAAATTGCTTGGGGTGTTGGCGGGTGAAATCTGGAATCCGTTCAAGGATGTCGTATTTTAACTGAATTTACTGAATTTTAACTGAATTATTAACTGAATTTTTAATATAGCACCACCAACGTTTTAACACAAAAACGCGATCTCGCTCGCATTCAAGGACACCAAACTCAAGACTCAGAAGTGATATGGTGTTGGTGGTTCGTGCATTTGTGAATGCACCTGAGGTTTCAAAGAGCTGTACTGTGTAGCAACACATTACCATACGTATTGTATTAATTTAGCGGAAGTAATACTATGTAATGCATGAAAGTATCTTTCTTAACTTTATTTACTTAACGATGTACACTACATATGCATTTTTTATGACCCTCGAAAGACAGGAAAAGAACAATCTACATACCTAAGCAAAACAAAATCTGTTTCTTAGAAGAACAGCACAAGAAACAAAAGAAGCCTTAGAAACACAATTACAAAATCGGAATTCATGAGAATGCATAGATACGGGGTATAGGCAAATTATCGGAATCGGCCGAGTAAACTACAGATATAGATGCAGACACCCCAAGACGAACAGTTAGAAAAGATGTTTAGACCCTTAAGGAGAAAGAAAGCCAGGTTCTTGTTCCGAGCAGGGAAGGTTAAAACACTAGAAAATGAATAAAAGTTAGGAAGAATAACGAAGAAGAAGGAAATGGCAAGTGTGTTAAGAAAGTTTCCAGGTGGTGAATTCTGAAGCGCGCAGGGCGTAAGAGAAACAGGTGGTGAGGGGCCAACGTTCAAGAGTAGAAGGGGATTGGGACAGAGGTAGAAAGGAGTGCATGGGTAGAGGTTCAAATGGAGGGCGTGGCGAGGGGATTGAGAGAAAGAAACGGCAGCGGGATGGTAGGCGAGGGGGCGTGGAGATGAGAAATGAGGGATTGCGGCTGGCGGAAACAAGAGAGAGACGCAGGTGTGGAGCGGACCGAGCGGTGGAACGGCGTCGTGGGTGGTGGAACCGGAGAAGGAAGACTAAGCTCTCAGGAGGTGGAGGCGGAATACGAGAAGCGACGAGGAATGGAGGGATAAAAGCGAGGGGACAAAGAATTGCAAGGCAGGCGGAGAGAGAGAGAACAGTGAACATCGAAGGACTTTGCAGTAGAGAGGCAGGTGAGGAGGTGAAGGCGGAATGAAACAAGTGAAGAACGGGGGAGGACGGAGTGAGGACGGTATGGAAGGCAGGTGGTAAGACAATTCACGCGGAGCGACATGGAAGCGGTAAGAAAGGCAGGGAGAAGCGAGGTGGACATGGAACGACAAGAATAACTAGTGACGAAGGAAAGGGTTCTAAGAGGAGAGTCAAAGGGGTGGAGAGCTGGCCGAAGGACATGGAAGTGGTGAAGTAGGCGGGGAGGTGGAGGCAGGGACGATAGACTGGGGAGTAATGTCGAGAACGAGTAGTGCCGAAGCAAAAAGGGCAAAACGGAGAGGGAAACGGTGAAGGGCTGAGGCAAGCGGTGACGGCGCAGGCAAGGGCGCCGACGGAGGCGAAAGAACTTTGGAAATTAACCGCCTCGCGAGGGAGGCGGTCGGGACAGGAGGGATTGTCGCGGTAATCAGAATTGTAAATCCGGGGCGTCGAAGCGCGCGCGGCGGGGCCTGGCGGGGCGAAGCGCGCAGAATTGTAAATCCGGGGCGTGGGGCCTGGCGGGGGCGGCGGGAGGGGGGAGCGCCCGGCGCGCACCTTGCGGCCCAAACTCGTTCCAACTTCCACCGGGGAGAAGTCCGCGCGCTCTTGGAAGGGGCGAAGGGCTGCGAAGGGGATGGGCGGGGAGGGGAGGGGTGGCGCGAAATAAGAAGAAGCCGGAGTCGCACCACTCGCGGAAACACAATATCCCTGCGAAGGCAAAGGGGAGGGGAGGGAAGGGAGGGGAGGGGAGGGAGGAAACGAAGGCGAGGGCGGCAACGGTCCCGGCCTCTGCGCGGGTGTGACTATCCAAGCACAAGGATCGCTCTCTCCACGATTAATGCAAAGAACCTGAGAACGGGGGCGGTTTTTAATGAACATGTTCACTTTAATATAATTCAGAGAAAATATATAGCAGATTTAATATTTATATATCAATAGCAGGCAGGCCGACCTGGATGACCGAGATGGCTAAGAGCGAGTACCGACTCAGCGCTTCGGTCCGAGGGGTCGCGGGTTCGAATCCCGCCTTGGGCATGGTTTTTTGTCCCTTGACTTTGTATGTGTTGTCGCGGAGGGCCTCGCATTCTGCTGACCAGATCAGAGGAGCCCGCAAGTGTGTTGGTGTCTAGTGTATGGTCGAATATGCGTCCCATCGGGACGTAAAGGGTAACCGGCTGTCGGCTGGATAAAAGCCCTAGAAAAAAAATATCAGGCGGTAATAATCAAATCACATAAATAGGTCATGTGATTGTTCAACTTGACCGGAAGATCTCTTGATAGTATCTTATAAAGTAAGTATTTCAGATTTGATTGGAGGTAAGAGTACGCTTTACCCACTAAGTCCCCTTAGACAAACAAAATAAACTCATAGTGTATTTCTTTGGGAAATATTTTGATGTGCATTACAATAATGCTTAGTTTCCAAAAGAAACAGTGGAAGGCAAATTCATCTCATTTTCCTCTAAAAACAATACTCTTAATAAATAATAATATTCGTGAGATTTTTTGAAATTTTCTCCTTTCTTTTCGAACAGCAGGTAGATCATACTTTTCTGGCTTTTTTTTATTCAGCTTACTTTGATGTCATTGTTTCCTAGACAAATATTTTAATGACTACCTCAATTTGAATTAAAAATAAGAAAGTTTCAGAAAACATGTATAAAAATGTAATGTCGGAAGAAAACTTCGGAGGAAAAATTATATTTTTTCTCTGCCTGAAAAGAGACTACTTTTAAAAAAGGTCGGTAAAACTTACAAAATTTAAATATTTCATTCTAAAGATTGAGATTTTGAGAATGTATAGAACTTTGAAAAACCTTTCTCAGAAATGTAGCTGTAATTTTTACTTCAACCCCTCCCCCCAAGTTTGCGCAAGACACCTCACGATCTCAGACATTTTCACAGCTTCACAGTTTCAAATTAAATAGGAAAACGAGACACTGAACAGTTTCTATTTTTTTAAATAGATTTTTATTCTCTTCGTATGTGAAAATTGGTTCCTGATGTGTCAGCTACAGAGATAATTAGTTCCGTAAACGGTGTGCATGTTATACTTGTATGCGAGAAGTAGAGATGTTCTTCCTTAGCAAGGTCGGGAGCAATCATTACGCAACACTCTCCATTTTGAGTTGAGAGTGTTTTCTCTTCCATATGTCTCCCTCAATGGAGCACTAACCCTGCTCGTTACAAACTCTAAGCTCCTGATTGGTCTCCCGACATGAATGGAAGTGTAGTGTGTGTGTGTGTGTGTGTGTGTGTGTGTGTTTGTGTTTGTGTTTGTGTGTGTGTGTGTGTGTGTGTGTGTGTGTGTGTGTGTAAGCGGAGAGAAGAGAATAAGGATCGCACGTGGTCTGTGGCCCGTTTCTGAGGCAATTAAACGGCCATCCGCCCAGTATTGACATGAGAATTCACTGAAAAGTACCTATCAGAGCATCTAGCCTCTTCTATTCTACAGGTAGTAGTTGTATTTGGCCCAGCTCTGCAGCTAAGTGTCAAAATCCGCTAACGCAGGGACTCGAACTCGACGGCCTCCGGGTCAATGATGCTGCAAAGTCAATGATGATACCGCCGAGCTATCTCAGCCAGTGAGAGATATCCTCGCGTTCAGTGATATTACCGCAAGACATTTCCTGTTCCACAAACGCGCTCGGCAACACCATCAGCCTCAACACCCTGAGCGAAAGGGACCAGGGGGACAGCATATGCCAGGTCCTGGACGCGCGCCCAAGATTCCGCGGATTCAGTCGCCCGCACGTCGCCCCCACTGGCGCCCTCCCCCCACCCCACCCCCCTCGCCCGTCCGCGCTCTCGGCAACTGCGCCTTTCTGCTGCCTGCGAGCGCAAGTGCTTCGGGTGGCCGGCAGCAGGGGGGTGATGGGGCATGTTTTCTTCAGATCCGGAACATCTATCGTCACACTTTATCAACATTACGCGGCCTCAAAAAGGCAACGTCCCATCTGACATGTAAGTAAATGTTTAAAGGATTGCACTTAGACAGATTGAAGCTGTTTAATAATGATACACAAAATTTTGTTCATAAATTAATGTTTTCTTTATAAGGTTGATTTGAAAATAATTTCAGTGTAAACCTGTTGTAAACCTGTAAAGACACTTCAAACATGTTAAAACATTTTTGTTACAAACATTAGATAGAACCTTGTCGATCTTGGGCCAACATCGTTTAAATTGTGAATAAAAATATGAATGAGCGTTGTTAACAACATTTGATAACAATACATATTTACTCTCTCAAAATAGAAACTACTGGAGATAAAATATTCAGATAAAGGCAGTTAATCCGTGAGAAATGCACAACCGATACCAATAAAAATGTCTTAAAAGAAATGCGAATAATAAAATGACGGGGGAAACGTGAAAAATTCTTTTAAAAATGACTGCAACTTAATATAACTTCAAAAAGTTTTCATAAGTTGTAAAACATTTAGCCAAATTATGTATGTGTGAACGGTTCGTTGTTTTTCCAACTTTCTCGCCATCAAATACGTAGGCAAATGTCACTATTTCCCTAGTGGAGCACGAGTGGATGAAGTGATGTACGAGAGGGTTGGTAGAGCGATGGCATGGATGAGGAGAGGGGCAGGAGTGAGGGGAGAGGAGCAGGAGGCGGAGGAGGAGGTGGAGGCGGAGGAGGAGGAGGAGTTGAGAGGAGGACTGCAACGGGAGCAGCGACCACATCGTCAGAGCGCATGCGCTGATGAGGGCCAGGCGTAATTTAATGAGCCACCCAGTAAGACGCAAAAATAAAAATGTAATTGGAGAGAGAGATAGCCTCGTCAAAAAACAGCCGAAGCAAAAACGCATTTGTTTGTAAATGAAAGAACTCGAGCATGTCCAAGGAAGTTGTATTAACCAAATTGCTCATCTAATGGGCTGGAGTACAAAATTACTTTGCCTTCTGTCAAGTTCTTAGTAACGCGTTTCAAATGGCGGAAAACAGAAGTATTCTTATTTGTCGAGTTGACAATCTCGCTCTTCTAGAAAGTGAAAATGAGCTTCTCAGAATTGAACCTATAATTAACCTGTCGAATATTCTATTAGAAATATAAATTTGCAAAGAAAATGCTGAATGAGAAAATGAATGGAAAACTTTCATTTCGGATTAAGTGTTTTCATTTCGATAACACGTAAAATTGCAGTTCAGTGAATGTTAGACCTCATTCACTTTGGAGTGTATCAAATCAAATCTAATTATACGCAAACTTAAAGTGCAATTATGAATATGTGGTTAAATGTAAACATTTTGGCCACCGACAAGGATATATTCTTCAAATACACAGTACTTTTTTGTAGAAGTTCAGTTTAAAATGGACTTGATTACTCAAAAACATTTTAATTGAAAACATTGGACATTACAACTGATCATATCTATAAAGTAATATCTGTGAAATAAAATATTGTAACTTCTATGAACCGAACAAATCACCGAAAAGGTAATCAGATAAGAGAGCTTGGAAAGGAGACTGCCTTAACTGAAGATGTGATGTCTACAGCAGCTTTCGACCTGAAAGCTCCGCAGGCATCGGCCGCTGCCTGCGACGTCGCAGGCAATTTCGCCGTCTCTCCGGGCGGCTGTGTGCGCACACCTTTGTAAACTTGCTTCCCTTCGTCGCGCCGGCCGGCCGGGAGGGGACAGCGCTCCCGCAGTTCATCATGCAAATCGCCTACTGCGCTCGCAATGGAGCCCTCCCGCCCCCCGCTATCGCCTCCCCCGCCATCGCCTCCCCCCCATCGCCCCCCCCGCCACGGCCCTCCGCCACGGCCCGCCCTCCGCCATCGCCCCTCGCCACGCCACCCTCCGCCATCGCCCTCCGCCATCGCCCCTCCGCCATCGCCCTCCGCCACCGCCCTCTCCGCCATCGCCCCCTCCGCCATCGCCCCCTCCGCCATCGCCCCCTCCGCCATCGCCCCCTCCGCCATCGCCGCCTCCGCCATCGCCGCGTCCGCCATCGCCCCAACCGCCATCGCCCCCTCCGCCATCATAACAATCACTACTTCACTACCGCCACTGCCACACCGTATCTGTAACCATCATCGACTCCGTCGCCGTCATCCCCACCGCCTTTACTACCGCCATCGTCGCACCGTCCGACCGCCAAAGCCAACAGCATCATCGGGCGATCGGCCGGCCGATCATGCAGCCTCGTCTGCGCCGCTGGGTCAACAGCGCCTGTGTACCCAGCGCAAGGAGACACCCAAGGCGGCGCGGCGCGGCGGCCGCCGGCAAACAAGGCGCGGGGCGGGGCGGGGCGGGCGGCCCACGCTCCAGGCGAAGGGGAAGAAACGACTCCGAAGCAACGCCACAGAACTAAGGGGAATGACGAATATGGGAGCTTGTGCGCGACTCAGTGAGTATTGTTCAAGCATTTGATCATTGGTCCCTTATTAAATTATCAAATGCATTAAATGCAAAGCGTATATATTCTATGCATTTGCTATAAATATAAAATTGAAATATAAAATATCCCAGGATGAGGTGACGTTCCTCCCCCGCTACAATGTGATATCCAGCGATGATCAACCTGTTAGATTGCGGAGATATTCCCTTTCAGGCCCCTCCTCCAACGGGCCACAGCACCAGGAGGGACGGGAGGTTCTAGGTTCGAGTCCTGGCGGCGGCAGGATTTTCGACACTAGCTTTCTTGTTAGGTCGAATTCAGTCGCTGTCTGGAGGAGAATTCTAGTGACCGGCTGCTCTGATCGGTAGTTTTCCGTGGTTTCTACGATAAACACCAGAAGAATGCCGGAGCAGTACAAACTAAGGGGCCAGTACCTAACAAAGGGGCCACGGACCGCGCGCGATCTTTCCTTCCTCTTCCTTATCCTATCCTCTCCCCTTACACACACCATACACTAACACGCACTACACTGCCACAAATTCCGGGAGACCGGCCGGGAGCTTAGAGCGTGTCCCGGCTGGGGCGGTGCCCCGTTGGTGGGAGAGTCCTGGTTAGGGGGAAACCCCACTAGCCGACGGTAGGTCGGCGCCGGATCTCGCCATCCAGCGGGGGAAGATCACTGCCATCTCCCGAGGGGAAAAACCATGCACTACACATACGGGACTAATGACCAAAGCAGTTGACGCGCACGGAAAAACGAAAAATCAATCAATCAAAAACCAGCAGGGAGAATTCGTGAGATCAGTCGCAAGCTCTCAGCTTGTGTGCCAGGGTAGTGCCTGTAAACGTATGTGTAGGAGGAAACGGAAAGAGCAAAAATAAGAACATATCACGCGCGGTTTGCAGCCCATTCGATAGCTCACTGCTCCGACATTCGTCTAGTATTTGTCGGAGAAACCACGGAAAACTACTGATCAGTGTAGCCAGTCCCTAGAATTCTCTATCAGGCTTTGTTTCAACTCATTCTAAAACAAGTGTCAAGCACCTGCCACTGTCGGGAGTCAAACCTGATCATTTCGTCACCGATGCTGCAGAGGTAAATCGTTAAAGAAATACACATATTTTTCCCCAGATTCAACATGCATTCAACCGGGATGCGCACCTCTTGGCCATAAAGTTGAAAGGCCAGCCAGCATCCTGCCCTCTTCCCCGTGGGAGAGCCGCACTGAGCGTAATGATGAACAGACACATGCAAATCACGAGGCGCCAACGAATAAATAAGGCAGCAAAGGCCTCAGAGGCGCCGCCTGCGCCGACCGGGCGCGCAAACGTAGGCGGCGGCGGTGGAGGCGGTGGAGGCGGTGGGGGTGGTGGGGGCGGAACGCGCGGCGGGGGCGGTGGGGGGCGTTGGGTCGGTGGGGGCGGTGGGGGTGGTGGGGTGGTGGGGGTGGTGGGGGCGGTGGGGGCGGTGGGGGAAGGTGGGGAAGGTGGGGGGCGGTGGGGGCGGAACGCGCGACGGCGGGGGCGGTGGGGACGGAACGCGCGGCGGCGGCGAAAGGCGACGCGACGCGACGGAGCGTAAGCAACGCGGGGGCGTGGCGGGGGCGGGGCTTGGGGGCGGGTGGCGCGCGCTAACACCGTTAGCAGCAATCGCATTACCCGCAATCAGCCGAGGCGGGGTAGCGCGACAACCAGGCCGACGCGCGCTGGCGACGCGAGGCGAGGCGCCGGGGCGGCGCGCGGCGGAGGCTCGGGCGCGAGAGGCCAAAGACCAACCGGGGGGAGGGGGAGGGGCGCTCCGAGGAGGGGGAGAAGCGCCACGCGGCGCGGGAGGCGCCCGCGATTGTGACGCGGAATTGAAGTCGAGGAGGACTTGCCCACGGCACGGAGGAAATCCACCATGAAGACGAAGCTATGCGAGAGGACGGAGGCGAACACTAAGTCAAGGACGAGAACGAAAGAAAGCACGAGGATGAGGTGAATGCTAGAGGAAGGATGAGGACGAAAGAAAACATGAGGATGAGGTCAATGCGAGAGGAAGGATGAGGACGAAAGAAAACACGAGGATGAGGTCAATGCGAGAGGAAGGATGAGGACGAAAGAAAACACGAGGATGAGGTCAATGCGAGAGGAAGGATGAGGACGAAAGAAAACACGAGGATGAGGTCAATGCGAGAGGAAGGATGAGGATGAAAGAAAACACTTGGACCAAGTAATGACGAAAGTCAGGATGAGTGCGAAAGAAAACACGAGAATGCAGTTTCAACGAGATCAAACACGAGGGCGAAGGCTATCACTAGAAAGAGTTGAAAGTGAGAGCAAACATGAAGACGAATGAGAACATTAGTATCAGGTGAAGGCGAATGCAAGGATGAAGTCTAAATATAATAATAGGATAAGGTGAGGGCGAGGGACACCGCGATGAGGACAAAAGCGAAAGGAGAAAGGAGAAAAGAGTGAGGTTGACGATGAAAGACAAAATGAAGATGAGAGAGCAAGGGGCATGGGCCTGGGGCATTGAGCCGCGAACAAGTTGGAGGACAAAGATGAGAGTGTAACCACGAGCAAAGGCATAAGGTACGGATAAGGACAATATTGAAATGAGTAGCAGAGCAGAGAGAGAGAGATAAATTGACGGTTCAAGAATAGAGGAGTGCATGAGAATGCGGGAAGGGAAGCAGAAATCGTCAAAATTCCAAGAGGAGCAAAGGATAGTGGAGGGAGGCGAGGGGGAGAAGCTCTTAGAGTGCAGATCTGAGAGCGAGAGAGAGGCGAAGAGAAATGAGGTGACGGAGGGGTAGGAAGGAGAGAAATCGCCGCCTTAAGGACGGCGGAGCACGTGAGAGGAAGCAGACCTCGCCGACAGCCGGAGAGGAGCAAAGGAGATGTGGAGGGAGGCGACAGGGAGGAGCTGTTAGTGTGAAGGGCTGAGGGCGAGAGGGGGCGGGGGCGGACGCGCCAGGCGACGCCAATCCCGTAATGGGCCACGCCCGCCTCCTCGCCTGCCGCCACCCGCCGCCGGCAATGAGCTCAGACCACGGAATGGCTGTTACGAGGGAGCTCGCAACTGATCACCAAAGATCAGCCATCATGGTTTTGAACGTCATTAAGTCAAGAAAACGGCAAATAACAGACATGGTTAAAGATTGTAAGCTGAGTGGTTGGCTGAGGTTTAAAATCAATCGTACCTATTATTTATGTTAATTGCCGAGCATGTTGTTTAATTATTTTCGCTGTATTGTATTCTTAAGGGAGAAATTATATGAACAAGAAATACAATTTCGTGGAATCAATGACTTAGGGCATGTTTAGCTACATCTTTGTGTTTTGTTTGTTTTAAACGGACGGAGTACTGTTAAATACTAAATTAACGCCGGTTGTTGACAACAGCTTTTTGTTTTCCTGTTTGTGTGGGTTAAGTGCATATAAGTACAATATTACTAAAAATGATTTTCTCCTGAAGAACCATCTGTTATTAATTAAAGAATCCATCAATTAAAGAATTTGTCAAAATCTCCCCTTAAAATATGATCTAATATTTACTTTTGAATTCAAATACGCATTAAAAACGAAGATTTAGAGATTAAATTGGAAACAAAGGTACAGAATTAACATTTTTCATGATGAGGATCAATTGTCTGTAATAATTACAATACCTAATTAATTGTCCTATTGGCAGGAAGTATAATTATTTTCTGTAACTTATTTTTTAGAATGACACAGTTCAACAAGTGATCTGCCACTTCCATTCCATCAATTGTTACTGAGCTACTTAAGGATTGATGATGATTGTACTTACGTTTAAGTAGAACACAAAACACTCATAAATGTTTGATGACGGTAGTAATTAAATATAATAAAGTATGCCTGGGGTAGCATGCACAATTTATTAAACAGTTGTTAAATGTTAAATAAGTTGTTAATATGTTAACGTACAATAAGTTTTCCATAGTAAACATTTTGGTAGTGATATCGAAGGCTTCGGCAGTCAGTAACACCAATGCTTTCCCATCTGTGGGTTTGATTGATTGATTGATTGAATGTTATTTTACGTGGCGAGACTCAGGCCATGAGGCCTGCTCTTCCGTCTGACCACGCAAATTTCGTTACGCTCCTTTCACCTACTAGGTATGAAAGACGGTATTTCTTGGGCGACGAAAGAAGGTATTACTGGTTGGCGGCGCGTCAAAACCGAATGCCGTCCTTCGACCATCCTTTGCGAGATATTTCACACTGAATCTCAGAGGAAGACCACGACTAAATGGTCAAAACATCCGCATCGCAGCCATCGACGCGCCGTCGCCTGGGTATCCGACAGCATTGGTATTGTGGAAACTCCTGGGGATATCTCGAAATATTTTCTTCCAGACGTATAGCTCATCGCTTGTTTGATGTTTCCTCAGAGCTTCTGGTGGAATCCTGTCCACTTACGAATGGCGAGGATTTGTTTGTCTGGGCGTCTTCCATAGCCTTGTAATTCGGGGGAGAGATGAGCAGCGCAAACATTGGGGACGGGTGGGCAAGAGGCCTTGGCGGCGGTGGGCGGGGCTGTCTGCTCCGGAGGCGGCGACGGCGGCGGCGGCGCCCCCTACCTGGGCTTTGTCGCGCCAGGCGCCCCCCGCGGCGGACGAGCACAATGCGACGCCCGAGGGCCCCCGCGGAGCCCCAGAGGGCGCCTCACCCACCCCCTCCGCGCCGCGACGCGCACGGACGCCTCCCTCGCCCCCGCCCCTCAACCGCAAATCCTACCCCCGGCGCCTCCACCGCCGCACGGGTGGGGGCAACCCTGGATCTCGGCCTCTAGCGGGGGAAGATCACCGCCACCTCCCGCAATGAGAACATGCACTACACTTACGGGACTAATAAACTTTGCCGTTAACGCACTAGATTATTGATTGATTGATTTTTTTCGTGTTTTCGGGCGCGTCAACTGCTTCGGTCATTAGTCCCGTTAGTGTAGTGCATGTTTTTTTCTCGGGAGATAGTGGAGATCTTCCCCCGCTGGATGGCGAGATCCGGCGCCGACCTACCGTCGGCTAGTGGGGTTTCCCCCTAACCAGGACTCTCCCACCAGCGGGGCACCGCCCCAGCTGGGACAAGCTTTAAGCTCCCGACCGGTCTCACGGAATATGCGGCAGTGCAGTGCATTTTATTGTGTGTGTGTGTGTGTGTGTGTGTGTGTGTGTGTGTGTGTGTGTGTGTGTGTGTGTGTGTGTGTAAGAAGAAAGGATAGGACAAGGTCAAGGAAAGAAAGAGCGCGTTTGGTCCGTGGACCGTTTGTTAAGGTACTGCTCTGGCAGCCTGGTGTTGATCGGAGAACCCACGGAAAACTACTGTTCAGAGCAGCCGGCCGCTAGAATTCTCCTTCAAACAGTGACTGAATTCGGCCTAGCTGAAAATCTAGCGTCGAAAATCCTGCCGTGCCATAAGGACTCGAACCTAGGACCTACCGATCGGAAGTGCGGCAGTGACATCAGTTGATTCACTGAGCTACGGCTCCCGGTCACCCTTGAGAACTTGCAATTTGGACACCTCTGCTCTAGAAAGAGCACGGAAGCAAAACGTAATAAAGTACAGATTAATATTTAGGAAATATATTTCTCAATATTACAGTAGCATTTTCTTCCCATCTATTATTTGTGTACTTAGTGTCAGAAATAATCACGGAAAATTTCACAACGGACGGTGCATGGCAATGGTCAGTTGAACGAAGTGGGGAAGGTAATGTGGTGAATGATGTTAATAACGCAGGATTAGGGAAATGTAGCAGTAGTTTACATTGAACACGCTACGAGTATAAATCCGAGCAATATTCACTGTGTGGGCTCAAATAGACATATTCAGTACATTAACTGCCCACATCATTAATAGCACCACTTCACATGACACGTGCATTAATACCAATTTTGAATAAATGGACGAATTCCGGGAACGACGTTATTTGTCACTTCAAGCTGCTGTTACGAGTTCGCGCCATAGCACAACTGTTGGACAGGGTTACTGCTTGTATGTTCATCTGCTCAACAAGACCACCAGCAACAAGGACTAACTTTCAAAAGATAAAGATAGAAAAAAATCACAAACCAAAATCACTATCTTTACGTTGAGTTACAACCCACCGCCATTTACAAGGTCGTGAAGTAACGAACGGAGCTTTCATTTTCCACTACTGAATACTGCTGACGTTCCATGAGCTGCAGGTTGCACGTTGTAGTTTGGATAAGAACAATTAACATTTACGAAATCTCCAAAAATGTAGCAGAAGATTCAATGGGTTACAGCATAAGACGCATGAGCGTGGCTCAACCCGTCTCCCGCACGCTTCCCCGCGTGTTCCTGAACATATTCTCGGCGCTTTCCTCGCACGTTGCGTCGAATCTTCCACACAAGTTCCTCAAATTTTTCCTCGCATTCTCCCTCGTGCTCTCTACATGTTTCTAGAATGTTCCCCGCATTCTCCCATACGATACCCTATACGTTTTCTCACGTGCTCACAGCATGATACGCAACATAGTTTCCTGCACGTTCTCACTACGAGTACACTCACATGATTCATATCGCATGTTCTTGTATTGTTTTTTATATGTAACAGTAAGTTCAAAAATATGCCTATTACGAGATGCTTCTATAAATGTTGCGACAATGAACAGTATAGTGCCTCCCCTGGCGGATAAAGTGTGAAGTTCTGAATAGTTAGATTACCCCTAAAGAATGTGGCAGAAAGGTCAATCATTTTTTGCAAAATATTGCAATATCAGAATAATAGCACCTTTTATTAAGTTTTTGAAAAAGAGAAAAAATGGCTTCACACTGGAAAATATGCAAACTGCATGCAACTCTCGCTAAGAAGATATGGAACATAATGTATTATAACGTCCAAACAGGTTTCATTTTATACATTACGGCTAATACGCCTCCCACGTGACCTTGTAGTGAAACGAAAACCTTGTTCTAAAGTCCTAAGAGGTATCGTCTCCGAGTGATTCAAGACAAACTGTGTTTCACCCAGCGGTTAGCTCACTGGTCAACGTTCTCGTTTTCCATGATGCGATCCCGGGTTCAGTTCTCTGTCGGGATAGATTATATCGTACCCTTGCATGTCTCAGCATCTGTTGCTGTGTGACGATGAGAAAGATCACGTCTCAGGTTGCTAATACCCGAATACGGTGGCGTAGGGATGTCACTGTGCCAACCACACGTACCCCTCAACCCGTGGCCGCGCGGCCGCGACGCTCCTGTTGTGCCTTGGCCCCGACAGAGACTTGTGCCAGTACAGACGGAAAGTGCGTTTCAGCTTAAAACACAAACTACACTTCCTTGTGAAAGACAACTTCGGGAGTTTTAGCGAACGGGTGCATGCGCACAGTTGCCCAGGCGTACGTCCATTGACCCATGTTCTTCGGCTGGCCTGGCTACAGAGAACTGTCGCCACCCCATTGGTATATTAATACTCCAAGATGTGATTGATCATCGCCGCCCAGAGCGCGTGGCTACGCGACAGGAAGCTGCGCCGTCGCCGTCGCCGTCGCCGTCGCCGTCGCCGTCGCCGTCGCCGTCGCCGTCGCCGTCGCCGTCGCCGTCGCCGTCGCCGTCGCCGTCGCCGTCGCCGTCGCCGTCGCCGTCGCCGTCGCCTCGCCGTCGCCGTCGCCGTCGCCGTCGCCGTCGCCGTCGCCGTCGCCGTCGCCGTCGCCATCGCCGTCGCCGTCGCCGTCGCCGTCGCCGTCGCCGTCGCCGTCGCCGTCGCCGTCGCCGTCGCCGTCGCCGTCGCCGTCGCCGTCGCCGTCGCCGTCGCCGTCGCCGTCGCCGTCGCCGTCGCCGTCGCCGTCGCCGTCGCCGTCGCCGTCGCCGTCGCCGTCGCCGTCGCCGTCGCCGTCGCCGTCGCCGTCGCCGTCGCCGTCGCCGTCACCGGCACCGTCACCGACACCGTCACCGTCACCGACACCGTCACCGACACCGTCACCGACACCGTCACCGACACCGTCACCGACACCGTCACCGACACCGTCACCGACACCGTCACCGACACCGTCACCGACACCGTCACCGACACCGTCACCGACACCGTCACCGACACCGTCACCGACACCGTCACCAACACCGTCACCGTCACCGACACCGTCACCGACACCGTCACCGACACCGTCGCCGACACCGTCACCGACACCGTCACCGACACCGTCACCGACACCGTCACCGACACCGTCACCGACACCGTCACCGTCACCGTCACCGACACCGTCACCGACACCGTCACCGACCGTCACCGTCACCGACACCGTCACCGTCACCGACACCGACACCGACACCGACACCGTCACCACCGACACCGACCCATCCTGCAGGGCCGCACCCCGTCCACTGCCGGTCGCTGCTCTTCGCACATCAGTAGGTTGTCTCCTTCGGCTTCTGACTTGCGGAGTACCAGCTGACTATTGGCTTTTCACCCCGCGGTTCAGTACTTAGAGCCTGTATTATCGTCTTCGGTTGAAGTACCGGTTTGGATGATCGAAATTTGGAAATTTAGAGTTGGTGATCGAAAATCGTAATACGAATGCTGACTATTGTGTATCAGGAAATATATCTGGAAGATAATTTAACCCAATGAAATAAAGGGTAGCATGTTGACGGCAGGTTAACTGGCAGGTTTATTTCCAGAATGGCAGGTCGTCCAATGTAGTATGCGAAACTGATTCTGAGGATCAAATTCACATGGCGTTTCTCAACAAAATAAGATGAGAGTAGCGTGTGCGAACCGGACGAAATAATTGTGACCGACAACCGCCTCCACTTCCATTCATAACATATAAATTGGAAGTCCTAGAAATTGTTTTTTTGACTTGTCTACTCAATAACGAAACGCCTTTCTTCGCTCAATCACTACGGTAGCCGAGTCACTACGTCTGAAGTCACCTTGTTCGAACACAATGGTCCTCATCTTGGTTTTACATTTACACTGAAAACTCCCGACACTCTGCAAGTGAACTAATTTTCTGTCACCCTATGCTTCATTAATTATTTTCTCTTTCAATTTTTCAATAGTATTATTTTAGGACTACTCCCATTCACTTTTGAAATCACGAATCAACACTTCCTTTTCATTTCATTTCACATTTTTCTGTAGCATCGCGTCACCCCCCCCTAGCCATGGATCTTTTCAGGCGCACACGCACACTATGCTCCTCGCCAATGCCTGCTCTTATCAACCCGCGCGGCCATTTATCTCTTCCACTCTTTAATCCTCGGCATCACGTCGTTCAAAAATCGCGCGCCACGCAAGCGATTGCATCCCAAACATCGAATGTTCAGTCGCGCAGTCGATCGGGAGATAAACGACGCGGGCGGGCGCAGCGCGCGGAAGGCCGATAAGGCAGATGGCAGATAGCGCTCTGCTCGCGCTGCACTCGGCCCGGCCCGGCCCTGCCGCGCCCACGGCGACCCTTCAAGGACAAACAAGGGGATTTCCCCACGCTCCTGCAACCCGCGCTCCAAAGCGGCGAAACCCATTCAATGAGCCATTCGCGAATAGTAAATACCGTTTTGGGGGTACGGGGGGCTAGGGACGACTATGGGCTACGTGAATGGCTAATGCATGCTCACTGTAATTTTTATCGTACACTTAGTCGTTCACATCTAGAGCTCAGATAGATTTAACTTTTTCCATCGATTACAGCCATTGCTATCGATAACAGATCACAGACACTAAGTTTAGTTGATTTTGTGTTATGTTCGCTGCAATAAATTCTTGTTATTAAGAAAATATGGAAGTGAACGTGTTTTAAATATTCATTCTCATATTACAATGTTTGTTGCTTTCAAAAATCGATAAGGTAATCAATTAAATAAATATATTTCGTTGATCAATTCTATGGAGAGTTTCTGAAAAACCGTAGTATAACATTCGTGCAACAATTAAAGACGTTAAAACAAGTCCCCAGTATTTATTGAAACATTGTACCAGGATAGGATTGATAGATGAAACAGGGAAATTTCACTTTTATTTTAAAGGTTATTAATTGTCGTCTTTAAACCACGATAGATTTCTTAGTCTACTTTTTCTAGGATAAATGAATATTTGTGTTTTGTAATTGTTCAGTATTCATAAATTATATCCTAATACTAAATTAAATCAAAATACTAAAAAAAACATTTTTTAAATATTTTGAAGTCAACAGAAAGGAACGGGAAGTCACAATATAAACACTTATTTTTTAAAAAGATTCGTCATGTTTAATGGATGCTTTTATCGATGTTCTATTTATTTACATGGACGATCAATGGTGCGATTCAAGAGAAATGTTTGCACAACACAGATATCGGTCACCCAGATGCAGTTGATAAACAAGAATGAAGAGATAAAATCCAATGGAAAAAAAAAACTTCTGCATTGTAGATTTTGAATTCAATTCATAAAGTTCAGACTCGTTCAACCAATATATTTCAAATTTCTAACATGCGGATAGTAAAGAAGAAAATTTTAATATGATAAAAATATAAGATACTCTAAATAACCTGTATTATGAAAAAATAAATGAAATTTATTTCACAAATATATTAATAAGCAAAATCCATATGCACTTCACCCGTCAAAACAGTATAAAAAATTCTACTTCACAATTTTCTATTGTATCAAAAACTTAAATAAGCATTGGAATCATCAATTAATAAGTAGTTGTGTGAGCTTCGCAACTAATGTGAGGTAAAATTTATGAATATGAAAACACAAAATAAACATTCAAATTTGATACATTATATTGATTGATTGATTTTTTCGTGTTTCCGGGCGCGTCAACTGATTTTGGTAATTAGTCCCGTAAGTGTCGTGCATGTCTTTTCTTCTCGGGAGATGGCGGTGATCTTCCCCCGCTGGATGGCGAGAACCGACGCCGAGCTACCGTCGGCTAGTAGGGTTTCCCCCTAACCAGGACTCTCCCACTAGCGGGGCACCGCCCCAGCCGGGACAAGTTCTAAGCTTCCGACCGGTCTCCCGGAATATGTAGTAATGTAGTGCATGTTAGTGTAATTGTGTGTGTAAGGGGAGGGGATAGGACAAGGAAGAGGAAGGACAGATCGCGCACGGTCCGTGGCCCGTTTGTTAGGGTACTGCTCCGATATTCGCCTAGTGTTGATCGGAGAAACCACGGAAAACTACCGATCAGAGCAGCCGGCCTCTAGAATTCTCCTCCAGACAGCGACTGAATTCGACCTAGCTGTCGAAAATGCTGCCGCCGTGGGGAGTGGGAACCTAGGACCTCCCGGTGAGAGGCGCTGCAGTGGCATCAATTGATGCACTGAGCTACCGCTCCCGGTGATAAATTAGAAAAGCACCCGATCATCAGGAGGTGCACACCATAGGTCATAGGTTTCCCTGCGCCGACAGCAGAGGCGCACGCGCGGAGGGCCCCGGCACCAGCACAGGCACGCAACGCGACGCGTCGCGACACGCCATCAAATATTGAGTCCCCCGCAGCCGTCCTCGGAGGGAGGCGCGGACGGGCGCGGCGGCGGCGGCGGCGGCGGCGGCGGCGGCGGCGGCGGCGGCGGCGGCGGCGGCGGTGGCGACGGCGACGACGGCGACGACGAAGCTTCCCGGTTACGGCCGCAAAGAGACTGCGCAGCGCGAAACAGTTGCCGCGCGCGCCTCCCAGAGGGCAGCGCGGCGCGACAAAAGAAGCGCGACGCCGCGCGGCAGAAATTTTGACGCTCGCGTCAATGTTTCAGGGCCGTCCCGCTACTCGACTGCAAAGGGGAAAAAGGAGGCTCGACATCCGCTAATGCTCTGTGAGGGGTTATGATAAATAATAACGGAGAACTGTGGTAAAATACGCGGACGACAGTGGTCTGTACACGCATTGTTTATTATTCTCCCACACAGAGAATTAAATAGGACTTAAAAACTGTGTAAAAAAAGGAAATGTCCCATACTTTTTCTATGTAAATTCTCTGTACCTTCAACATGACTGGTAATGCTGTTATCGTCTCATACACACATAAATAATGCAACAAAACAAGTGCTTGATGGAGTTTTTGTGCCGAAATTTAGAATTTCACCTCCAAAGAACCTTAATGAAAAGAATTGAAGAATTTGAAATAATTTTTTTAAATTATATTTCTTTTTTCTCGATTTAGATACGTAGATATACAGTTTTGAATTTCTGATGGTAGTGTGTGAACGTGATCGCTGTAAACCGGTCTAGTTCCTTCTATTTTAGATATTATTTTGTTAATGTTTTAGTAAGTAGTATATTGTGTATTAACCTCACATAATCGAACAATTACTGTAGCATACATGCCGTAATAAAGTAATAATATACCACAGGATAAAAACACAGTAGTACCAAATTGCATTCGGTTTTCAAAGTCAGCTGCATCGATGAGATACTTCGTGTGTTATTCCCTTCTTGCGAAACCGTAGACGTATTGCAGCCGGCAAAGACTAATAATGCTCCCAGTGACATCAAAGCTTTCGATACACTTTCCGAGGCCGTCAGATGACGCTACAGTGGGGAAGCCTTCCTGGTACCAACACGGCGACGCAGAGCAAGTGGCTGAAAGATGCGCTTGATGCTGTGGCCTGTTTCATAATTCCGCTTCGTATTCGTGCGTTTAGTGTCTAATCTGCCTCGTATTGTACCTTACGATACACTTTCACGCGGCAACGAAATTTCAGCACATATAAACTCAATAATTTAAAAAACACGCTGATTTCCCATTATTGTGGATATTAGCTCGCCATAGGTTTCAAAACCATTTTGAATCATCTGATATGGGAAACAGGCGAACAGAAATCGACGAAATTCGAAGTCGCCCTGGATCAGCAAGAAGAGTTGGAAAACAAGTGATGGTAACTGAAGTGAGCCATGTGAAGAAATGGGTAGCAATTGTAACTTTGAATGATTCCGTGTACATTATAACATTATAATAAGTGCATATATATACGTCTATTAAAAATTACATCAGAATTCTTTGAATGTAAATCACAGAAATTGCAATGCAAT
Organism: Teleogryllus occipitalis; assembly: GCA_011170035.1. Lineage (NCBI taxonomy): Eukaryota > Metazoa > Arthropoda > Insecta > Orthoptera > Gryllidae > Teleogryllus > Teleogryllus occipitalis. Next base: position 40,412 of record BLKR01006469.1, read on the forward strand.
TATATAAATGTTTCTTTTAGTTTATTCTTCTACATAATTTAAAAGAATGCTATCCAAACATCCACTTGATCGATCTCAGTACTCTTACCTACATTATTAGATACATATGTTTAATAAAAAAGGAAGTAATTTTTGAGAAAATTTTGAAAATGTTGAATCTTCCTGGAAAATTCCCCCAAACATTCAGCTTCAAACCAGTTTCAAACTCGCAGAGTCTTAGATTCGTCCACATCGATCAGAGACTATCTGTTTTGGAGACAATAGTCTGAAATGGTTTAGGCGCTAGCGTTGGCCACAGACACATACTTGGTCGTTAATAAATTTTTCGGTATAGCGGACCCACAAAACTCTATTCTGACTTCACAATGTGTCAAGAAAATAATTTACTAAATATACAAACATGATTCATCAACGTTTGCGATACCAGGGTCCCCTAATAGGAGATTTTCTTTTAAAAACACGGATTTCTGCGGCAGCATTACTATACTTTCTCTTTCCTATGCAAGTTTCTTGTGAAAATCGACAGATACACTTCTTTGCTTTCAATATTATAATTAATTACCTTCAGTCTGATGTACCACGTCATAATGAATAATTGTTACACTTGAGAGGCCGTAGCACTTCACATTTGTAGGTGCTTTGACACTACTAAAAACATTTTTTCCAAACTTTTTGCATCACATTATAGAATAATCCGGCTAAAATATATCATTTTTACCAAGAGATATCGCTTCACCCCTTCCCAAAAAAAACACTTTATTGAGAATTCTTTCAAAATGTTCTTAAGGTATCCGATGATAATTTCTCCCTATGGCAGATCGAAACGCAATGAATGACAGCATACTTGACCCGAATGGTTTATGACAAGACACGTGGGTTACTTGACTGAAAGTATTTGTAGTATATAAAATCTAAATGATTCATTATACAACACAAACAAAGCAAAAGATTCGAATGTTCCGCCCAATGTGTATAACGGTCGCCGAATTTCTCGATTTTGCGATTTATTGGCTAGCTTTCTTTCAACTCTTAGAATTAATTGCACTCGTTTGCTGTTTGTCATAGAACCCGAGATAAAAGCACACACCATTCGAGAACGAACCCTTATTCAAAATCGGGCGTACACAAGAGCGAATATTTATTCGAAATTGCCATAAAATGCAAAAATAACGAAAACGATACTAATACAGTATAAACAAAACATGAATTATTTAGCTGGCTCTCGTTCACTTACAAAAGGGGTCCGACTGCCTGACTCGGAGCATTAAATATGCATGGCCGTTCGTCAAATATGCACGAGGCGGAGTTAGATGCAGCTCGATGCCTCTTCTCTCTGACGACGAGAACGCTGGCGCTCAGAGCTCACCCCCTCCGACTCCACGCAACACCCTCCGACTCCACGCAACACCCTCCGACTCCACGCAACACCCTCCGACTCCACGCAACACCCTCCGACTCCACGCAACACCCTCCGACTCCACGCAACCCCCTCCGACTCCACGCAACACCCTCCGACTCCACGCAACACCCTCCGACTCCACGCAACACCCTCCGACTCCACGCAACACCCTCCGACTCCACGCAACACCCTCCGACTCCACGCAACACCCTCCGACTTCACACAACACCCTCCGACTTCACACAACACCCTCCGACTTCACACAACACCCTCCGACTTCACACAACACCCTCCGACTTCACACAACACCCTCCGACTTCACACAACACCCTCCGACTTCACACAACACCCTCCGACTTCACACAACACCCTCCGACTTAACTCCAGCCTCCAAGCTCCCTAACCCCCTTCAGCTCCTTTTGCTCCACCAGGCTCTCACATAGTTCAGATTCTTCACTAGTCTTCTTATATTAGAGTCCTTTACATGTGTCTACATGTGTCCAGATCACTAGTCGTGCTCAAATTCTATGATTGCTATCAGAATGTCTAATAAGCAGACTTTTTCACTCCCATTAAAATCAATTTTTTTCTCTAAGAACCAATTTCCTCTTTCCTACATTTTCGCTTTTATTGAACCTATTAAATTCATAGAATTAGTGGCAACGGGCAGTCACCAGTTATGTGAAGTGTTAATAGCTGACCATAGGTAACGAACATCAATGCTCAAGGGACCTCCACTAACTTATGCAACCCGCTAAACATCTGTGTGTTTGACATCCGTCAGCTGCCTACAGCGCCTGCGCAGCTCTTGGAATAATACGGACTGCTGGCACCTCTCAACCTTCTCACTTAGAAAAAGAGAAGCACATTACCATAAATTAAAGCAAACATACGAGCATATTTATTATCCAGAACTTAAAAGACATACATGTTTAAAAAATACCCTCAGATATTGGTGAATACACTTAAATCATACCAAAAGCGATGTAACTCACAGACAATGAACTATCTTAGTACATTAAACTCGTCGCGTATTCAACCGCGGCCCTTTTAACCCTAAACGCAATTCATGTGTGCCCCAGACGTTATACAAGCAAGTTTCCGAAAGAAAGGATAAAGCGACCGACAAAATGCCTCACCAATAATCTCCTCTTAACAGGCACCGCTCTACCAGGAGAAGCTGTACGTTTCTGTCTGGTATGCCAGTATGTGGTAGAGTAGTGAGTGTGTGTGTGTGCGCGGGTGTGCAATGAGAGAGGAGATAAGGAAGTGTCAGGAAACATTGCGTGCTGTTCGTGCGCGTTTGTTAAGGTACTGCTTCGGCATTCGCCTGGGATTGATCGTATTGACCAGAGAAAACTTCCGAGCAAAGCAACTGGTCGCAAGAATTCTCCAGTCAACGGTTGAATTTTATCTACCTATCACTTGGCTACATATAAATGGTTTTAAAATAAGTATTAATGTTCGATGAGGTATAAAATAACAAGTACATTACACGTTTTTGAAATATTTTTGAATGGTTTTGACGATTCCGTTTGCTCCTCGGTTTACGTTCATCATTGAGGAGATTCATCTCTCGTATTATTTACGGATTTATTAATGATATTATTCTTCAAAGTAAAAGTAACTGCACACAAATCTCAAATGGAACTTTTCAATCTTCTACGTACTCTAAAGCCCTTTTATCGCCATCTCCTCGCATGATAATTATTTCGGTATCGCTGACATCGAATACTTGTTTTTTAATGGCCATCAGTCAGACCGTTCGATCTTGGAACTTCCATCATGTGCATCACTACAGACGGATTAAAAGAATTTGGTGACCTGAGGACGTCTGATCTAAGGTTCCGCCTGACCTAAGGACGCCTCTGATATTACCATGGAAACTGCAAATAACAACGTGTAAATGTAGTATAGAGACCTGACGTCGAGCTGTTGACAAACTGGAAACAAACGAACATCGTGTCAAAACTTCTCTTCTGTCGCTCGCGTCCCCGCTTACTGTTGCGCGTTCATTTTGTTGGGTGTTGTGACGAAGAGCGGTGGGGTTAGGTGTTTTAAAGTGGAAGTATCAAGTGTTTTTTGTTGTTTTTTTTCCCCCAGATTGTAACGGTCTGTGATCACCCGTTTTTACTGAATGTTTTCTTCGTCCATTTGGTGCTTAAAACCTTTCATTGCCATTTATTTTACCTTTCTTAACATTTTAATTTACATTTATCCATAAAATTAGACGTCCCAAACAAGACCCGGACAAATACGGCTCCCTAAGGAAACTCCCAGAACTGCCATGAAAACCAATGGGATAGGATAAAGAATTCACGGGCAAGCTCGTGATAACTGTGGAAGTATTCGGAAATATTCCGATACTGATTGTGAAAGAGAAGTGAACAGTGCATTTTCATTATAAACTAGCCCAAACTCTTAAGTTACTACGGCCACAGTTTATTCCGAAACGAGTTATTATTCATTTGCTTCCATTCATAGAACTTAAGTATTTGACTTCGTTGTTTTTATTTGCATTTAGCAATTTTAAGTGTTGATAGGACACGAAAATCAACACGTGCTTATTAGTGGTTTCCAAGTTGGAAACATCGCTCCATTCCACACAGTAATAACAACCTCCAACTTATTTTAACCGAACTGCGTCAATCGTAACTAGATGATTTCCTTTTCCACTGTCAATCAACTAACTATTATGTTACTCTAAGAATAAGAAATGTAGGGGTTCCTCTTGCCAAAAGTCGGCGGCCAGAGGAAATGTTAAACGTACGAGCACATCTTTTTAAATTCATTTTGTGTGTTTGAGCGGGGGTGTGTCTGTGTGTGTTTCGGGGCAGCGCTTGGGCCGCCGCCACGCCCCCAGCACAGTGGCAGGGAGGCGCCGAGGGGCCGCCGCCGCCGCCGCCCCCGCCGCCGCACACAATGCGCGCGAGGAAGGCGCGTGGCAGAGCAGCGCGGGAGACAAAAGCCGGCGCCGCGCCCGCATCAAAGAGCCCGCGTTTTAACAGCCACGCCGCAGCCTCCGGGTCAGATATTGTTGCGAAAAGCTGCTTTATCTCCTCACGCCCGCACGACGCTCCTGCCTTTACCGCCTTCCTCAACGCCCCTCTGAACCCGCCGATACCGCCCACTTGTCTGCCATTACCGGCCCCGCCATATCCCTCCCCTATCTACATACAATGCCGCCCTCGCCAATCCCCCCCCCCCCCCCCCGCCAATCCACGCCCCCGCCAATCCCGCCATCCCCGCCCTGCGCCATTCCTACCTTCATAAATCCCTCGCCTTTGTGTCCCGTCCCCGCAATTCCGCTCCATCTTCCGCCATCCCCGCCCCCGCCAATCCCTTCCCCCGCCAATCCCTTCCCCCGCCATGTCACTACCCGCCATCCTAGCCAATCTCGTCCCCGCCAATTCCGTCTCCCACCATCGCCACCTCCGCCATCCCACCCCGCACCATCTCTACCTTCCGCCATCTCCTCATCCCTTCATTCCCGCAATTCTTCCGTTCCGTCATTTCCTATCTTCACCGTTTTCGTCCCTGCCGATCTCGTTCCCCGCCGATGCTCCCTCCGATCCTGCCCCCCCAGACAATCCTTTCCTCCACCGTGCCCACCTCCCACAGATACCGCTGCTCGTCCTCGCGCCCGCCCCGCCCCCGCCCGCCCCATCCCTCCCTCCCAAAATGCAAGTGTCATATGACCTCATAGAACCGCTACATTCGACACATACGAGTCATATTGATACAACCTTTTGTCGAAATATCGAGAACACTGGATAGGCCATGTCCTGAGCATTCCAGAACATAGAACAAGTAAAATTATTCTTTAATATGCACACAAAAGAAAAAAGGGTTGAACGTCCCTTGAAGAGATATTGTGAACAATTTGGATACGGAACAGATCAAGATCCTTACTGTCGATGATGATGAACTGTCAATAATATGTGAAGAATATCCTGAATATTGCTTTTTCATATACGTAGTCATTTACATAAATTTGCAAAACAAAGTATGTGAAGTTTTCAACGAAAATACACGTTTTTCATAAAATACATTTATAAGATTTTCAACAAATTAATATTTCTCTATCCGTATGGTCCCATTTTATGTGCTGCAAATTTAAAACATTTATTTTAAATTTCAGATGGATACTTTACGTGAATCTCTCCTATGTTATCAAAATTTCTCAAAAAAGATTCATTTTTTCTTCAAATTTCTTTGTGCTCAATAACAGAATAAACGTAACGTTATCAAGCCACAATGAAATGAACTTAGGCTGTAAAGGTTGTTTGATAGGTCTGTATTAGTATACATCTTATATATCAATATGAAATTTGCTTTTAATATTGTTCATAACGGGAAGTATTGAACGATGCCTAGTCAGTAACACAAAATGACTTGTTATAAACTTAGGTCGCTATGTAACTCTTATATCACCTCCGTTTAATCTGAGTCTTATTTGCTTTGCATCGTTATTCGCTGTAATTACGTGAATAACTGTAAAATAATATTATACCGCAATTAGTATTTTATTGGCCTCATTGTTTTAGAAAACGAATTCTATGAACTCTCCTTGCGGTATTTGAGAGGAAATAATTTTACCGAAAAAAAAATATCAATGTTATATGTTCAATTATTCTTTGAACAAATTGGAAACCTGCAGGTAATTCATCGTTCTTATGAAGTACAAAATATATAAATTTCATGGCTGCGAAATTGCTATAAAGTATTTGAGTGACTGTGAATGAGCATATGAGCGTGTGTGCCGTTCCGTCACTCACAGTTATACCACTTCTCGGCCATCACTCGAGACGTATGATGTATCATTCGAAGAGTCTCGATCTCCTGGTGGAAGCTGATAATTTGTTTTCAAATCCCGACAGAAAATTCTGATAATTTTCCAATTACGTGTTATCGCGTTTTTTAGCGCTGCGATCTTAGTGAGTAGACAGAGAATTAAACAATTCCCACATAAATAGATATCTATAGGTGGAGTTGATTAAACCCCATTACCCCGTGATTATTTCCAGTCAACGACAACATATTTATCTTCCATGAGGATAGTAATACTGATTGTTGACAAACAAGCAGTATTAAATTAATATCCCCCGGCAAAATTGTTGTGAATTCGTAAGAGTGAAATATTTCAAGGATATTTTTTGTAATAAATTTGCAAATTACCTTGGAACATTAAAACTGAATAACATCAAGTGCATACGAAGAAAAGAAGAACGGTAATTGTTGGCCCATGGGCGGCCAAAATTAATTCCAATTTGGCGCCGTACTTTGAAATATATCACTTAGAACAATTCCTTGGCGCTAATTAACAGCAAAGATGCATTTTAAACGTCCCGGATTCGATTTACAATATTTTTTCTCCAAAAGCCGCGAGTTAGCTTCCTGAGAGAAAGGAAAAGACATATTTCGTATGAAACTCTTTGGAAGGACAAACAGTTGAAGAGTTGAACTGCTTTCATAGACGCTCGCGAGATCGCGCCAGATACTGGAGACGCTGTAGAGTAGTCAACATTCCGAGAATTAAAGTCTTTCCTAATGAAAGCGAGAAAGAATCGTATTATTTAAAATGAAGATGCCCGAAACAGTTTCGCGGCGACTCGCCTCGCTCGAGTAAAATACTATTAAGATGCACGTATATACACTACCGGCTATCAATTTAATGATGAGGGGTTGGTTTTGCGACCTCAGCTGAGAGTTATTGGGGCGCAAGCTTGCTCCCATTGTCGGGATTTTGAAGAAATACAACGCATTTATTCATATGACGCCACGAAAGGCAATTGTTGAAGAATTTGTAAGCCGAGCGTTTGCAAAACAGATATTCTCCTCAGTAAAAAGGCGTAGTTATTCACATCTTGGCGGTATTGAAGAAATTAGATTTTTCATTGGTGGTAGCGGCAGCACCCTTACAGTTATTGCATATTTTGTGTAAAAAGCGTATTTTTTGGGCGCGTAAAGCTGAAAGTGAGCTGAAATTATATTATACACGAAATATAACAGAAAATAATCTTCTGTTTGCATAAGGAAACATTGACGAGGTAACATTGACACCTTCTTCAATTATCAACAATTTTCACGCTGAGATAAACTAATAGTTCTCAAATGATTGCCTTTCAGAGTTTTCCCTTGTGGCAAGCTAGGAAGTTGTGGCCACGTTTTGTGGGCAACCCAATCCAGCATTCTGTGGCTCTCCCAAAAAAATGCTGAAGCTATTTTTTAGCCTCAACACTAATTAAAACTTAAGATTACATTTCTTAAGTTTGCAAACATTGATTTTTAATTTAAAGTAACTTACAACTTATTCACTTTAGTCACTTAAACATATAAAATAGTAACCTTGTAATATTTCTATATATCCGCCTTGACAACACAAATGAGACTGAATTTGTGGAGTTTTGAAATCTTAAAAAAGTAGCCGACAAAAATATGGAAGCCAGGGGAAACAAATGTAGTGGTAGAAGATTTTGTGAAAGAATTTCCGAACTAATTGAGAATGATATTATATTATCGTTAGACAATAACACGGAGGAACAGCTTACCTGTGATCATTTATGTTCATATTAGAAAACAAAACTTAAAAAACCTAAATGTACTAAATTCCAACTATTCGCATCATTCATACCTGCAAGTATTTTTTTACGGCGATTATAATTTTGAAATTGCAATATTACACGTTCATATCCCTATTGAGGTAATATACAATAATTTGTGTGTCGCGAATTTTTGAACGAGAATATAACGTTAACAACTACTACGTTTCATTGGTAAGAGTAATGCCAGGTACTGTAAGTACAAATATGAACAAAGATAGGCATGAAAGAAATTAAGTATGAATGAAATTTTCCACGCATGAAAATACTTTTAAAAGTGTCTCCGGCATCAGCGACGCCCCATTCAACTTGTAAATAACTTCTGGCATACAGAGATTCTAATTCAATGTAACTTATACTAAAGCTAAATCTGGCAACATTTGTTCATTTCGAAATTAGTGTCCTTTTTAAATAAAAATGCTGATTTGACATGGAAAATCCATTGCCAGTAAGATTTACCATGGAGATTACTGCCTTCCGAAAGGGCAGCCCTCAGAGTGACTAGCCACACCCTGGCTGAGCTCCCACCGCTATAAAACAGTGATGGCACCGAAAACCCTTTTCCAACACCCATACAGAACTGTTATTTAAACCCATAAAGAGAATTCAATTAAATGCGAGGAGAAGATGCATCTTAGTCTCTATGTCCTTCCCAAAGACAACAATTTAAGAAAGCTTCGAATCACGAGTATGGTTGACTATTCGGCTTTCTTATATATCACTTCACAAACACGCGCATGATGGATCAGCCGTCAAGTAATTGTTGATTAATTATGCATTGTCTATATCGTACTTCATCGAAGAGTTTGGATAGAAAGTGGAGAATATCTTACAAAAACATTCCTCTTCCCTCCGTCATTTCTGAACTTATCATTACTTTTTGATTTCTCAGCGGAGAACACCATATCTTTAGTATCAGGTTGTTTCTTCTCAAGACTTAAACTGAGTAGGTGACGGAATAGAACGTAGAACATCGAAGAGACAACAAAGCATTGACCGGGAGGTTATGGGGTTCGAGTCTCGACTGTGCCAGGATTTTCAACACTAACTAGATAGATAGGTCACATTCAGCCGCTGTCTAGAGGAAACTTCTAGGGGCCAGCATCTCTGATAGTGTTTCGTGTTTTCTATCTACATCAAGCGAATGCCGGAGCAGAACCCAATCAAAGGGTTGCACGCAATTTTTCCTTCCTCTTCCTGGCCGTATCCTCACCCCTCAGTTACAGAGACATGCACTTCACTACCACAAATATTGGGAGAATACCGGTCGGTAGATTTGAGCTTCTCCCAGCTGGGACGGTGTCCCACTGTCGGGAGATTCCTAGCTACCTACCCCAAAATTCGACATGTAGGTCGACGCCGGATCTCACCATCCAGGACGGGTAATATCACAGCTACTGTCCGTGATAAAATCTGCGCTACACTTACGTTACTAATAACCATAGCAGTTGACGCTCCCGGAAACACGAAAGATCCGACGCGGAAGATCCGTAGCCTACGCGGATTGGCCGCAGCGGAGGTTTCGCGTTACGTGTTGTCTTAGGAGCACGTTCAGACCTCTGCGGCAGATGCGAGCGTCGCGTATACGGATTGGCAGCGTTTAATCGGCGGTGAAATTTGTAACGAAGCCAGACGTGTTTCTTCCACTGTAGCTCGAGTTTCGTGGAAGTCCGCCCGTGTTCGGTAGTCTTCCCTCCTCTTTGGATCGAGCGACCTTGCCAACGGTTACCAAACGCTGACACATAATTGACGATCCGGTGTGAACGTCCCGCGAATTTCGAGGCCGCGTCTAGCTCGGAACTACCGCGCCTGTCTGTGGGAGCCTTAAGACCTTTTATGTGAAACCACTTAAATACGAGCTTCGCTCTTTCAAGAGTGTGCTAGAACTCTTTTCTATGTAATTAGTATGTAATGTACATTGTTAGCAATAAATATTATTATTAATAATCATTATAGATTCTATGTGAAACCACTTGACTACGAGCTTCGCTCTTTTAAGTATGCTAGAACTCTTATGTAACTAATATGTAATGTTCATTGCTAGAAATAAATATTATTATTATTATTAATCATTATATACTGTAGCTCAATTTAAAATTCTTTTTTCCCTCCAGATGTGCGCAGCCCAGTGCCCAGTGACGTGTGCGAATGTCCCGTGAGAGCAAACGCAACGCCCACGCAACACGCACGCGCTCCCCGAGCGCAAGTGGGCTCGTCACAGGCGGCCGCTGCTGTTTGCTGTTTGCTCCGGGGACGAAGAGTAATCTGCGCCGCCGACTGTGGAATTTTCAAACGAAATTCATTTAGCCAATGGCTACATCGCGTAGCGGTGCGGCCCAGGGGGGTCCACATTCCTCCATTCAGCACTACGGAACTCAGAGGCGCAGTGAAGTACTATGATTGATTGATTTTTCGTGTTTCCGGGCGCGTCAACTGCTTCGGTCCCGTTAGTGTAGTGCATGTTTTTTCGCGGGAGATGGCGGTGATCTTCCCCCGCTGGATGGCGAGATCCGGCGCCGACCTACCGTCGGCTAGTGGGGTTTCCCCCTAACCAGGACTCTCCCACCAGCGGGGCGCCGCCCCAGCCGGGACAAGCTCTAAGCTCCCGACCGGTCTCCCGGAATATGTGGTAGTGTAGTGGTTGTTAGTGTAAGTGTGTGTGTGTAAGGGGAGAGGATAGGACAAGGAAGAGGAAGGAAAGATCGCGCGCGGTCCGTGGCCCTCAAGTACTACTTGAAGGGAAGCTTACAAGAGGTACCACCAGGTTGTATATACCTACCTGCAGAATAATAAATATCTATGTATCTATCTATGTACCTAGTTTCGAGATTGGGTTCAGAACTGGGGTGTTTTTATTAATGTGTTATTTCCCAGGCTGATTGATTGATTGATTGATTGGTTATTTCATGTTTCTAGGCGCCTCAACTATGAGCTATGGTCATTTTCCCCGCAAGTGTAGTGCACCACGAGAGAAGATGGTGTTCTTTCCCCGCTGGATGGGAAGATCAGACATTTCGGAAGACCTCGTCGGCGTGTGGGGTTCCCTCAACCTGGTACCTCCATCCACCGGGACAAGCTCTAATCTCCTATTAGTCTCCCCACATGTAAAATACAGTATGTCTCAGGTGTGTGTCAGAGTGTGTGTGTGTGTCAGAGTGTGTGTGTGTGTCAGAGTGTGTTTTTTTTTGCGTAGGAAGTGAAAAATCTTCAAAAGACACTGCGGAGCCCGCACTCCGCAGCGTGTAGGATTCACAGCTATTCTGTGCCTACCCACTAAAAAACACTCCCATACTTCCTATTCCCTACCCGCGGACCGCCGTCAGGCATTGCATCACGGGAGGGGAAGATCGGCTTCACGCTCTAGGCTAACTAATTTCACGGGATACTCCTTCGAAATTTTTCTTCTATCCGAAGCTTCTTTAAAATTTTTGCAGCGTAGGTAGCTACCGCTCTCCAATTCTCCTGGGACACCAGCATCCTAGTGACGATGGTATCAGGAGTCACTACCTGCAGGAGGAATCGGTGGAGTTCTTCCCTCTCTTCAGCGAAGCGTGGACAGTCAAAGAACACGTGCTCTACATCTTCAACCACTGAATCACAGGTTGGACATAAGGAGTCATCGTCCAACCGGAAACGGAATTGATATGCTCGATAGCACCCGTGACCTGTTAACAACTGGGTCAAATAATAATCAACCTCACCGTGTTTTCTTTGGGACCACTTCAATACGTCTGGGATAAGGCGAAATGTCCATCTACCAGTGGATGATAGGGTCCATCGTTCTTGCCACTGAGCCATTGTCACCTCCCTCTCTTCCTTCCTGGTGAAGCTATTTGTAGCTCCCTCTCGCTTGTACAGCCTGGCCCTTTCTTGTGCCATAAGATCTATAGGGGGCATGCCTGCTATCACACACACAGCGTCATACGAGACCGTGCGAAACGCCCGGGCCACCCTCAAGGCGGACCTTCTGTAAACTGACTTCGCACGCGGGCGTACGTCCGGACCCCAAAGGCATCAGCCCAAATGGGGGCTGCGTAGAGCAGCATAGAGTTCACTACGCTAGACAGCAGTCTCCGGCTACTTTGCCTTGGTCCCCCGACGTTAGGCATAATTCGTGCCAAGGCAGAGGCCATGCGAGACGCTTTCTCGGACACTATACGTAAGTGCTCGTCGAAATGCAGTCTCGCGTCAATTTGGACACCTAAGTATCTCAGAGACTGCTGGGAGGCTATTTTACTACCCCCAACATTAAGAGTAATGCCCTCTCTCACTTTCCTGCTTGTCACCAGCACTGCCTCCGTTTTATGCTCGGCCATCTGGAGCCCCACCGACCATAGCCACCGCCGGATCGTCGCCACAGCGTCGTTGGCAACCTGCATGACCTCTTCAGTATATTTGCCGACGACTACCACCGCAATATCATCAGCAAAACCAATAGCTCTAGCACCTTCTGGCAGCTGGAGCTTCAAAACGGAGTCATACATAGTATTCCACAACAGCGGGCCAAGTACTGAGCCTTGCGGAACACCACCCGAGATCCCATAGGTCTTTATTCCGGTCTCAGTTTCGTAAAATAAAGTCCTTTCCTCAAAGTAGCTTCGAACTATCTTCATGATGTAAGTCGGAACTCCCAGGTTTTTTAAGGCAGCAAGTATGGCACTCCACCTTGCCGTATTAAATGCGTTCCTGACGTCGAGGGTAACAATAGCGCAATACTTCTTTGCGCCTCTTCGCCATCGTTTGCCCTCAATGGCCTTGCGTGCGATATCGATGACGACCCTAATTGCATCCACTGTGGATCTCGCCTTCCTGAAGCCATACTGATCATCAGACAATCCCTGTGGTCCCTCCGTGTAGGCTTCAATCCGTCTGCAGATGATACGTTCCAACACTTTACCAGCAGTATCCAGCAAACACACAGGCCGATATGCTGACGGGTCGCTAGGTGGCTTATCGCCCTTCGGAATGAGGACCAGCCGTTGTTGCTTCCAACGACGGGGGAAATTCCCCTCTCGCACGCACGCATTGTATGCCTCTAGGAATAGATCTGGCCTGGTCTTAATAGCGGTCTTAAGCGCGACATTCGGCACCCCATCCAAGCCAGGGGCTTTGCAATCTTGAACCTTATCGTATGCCTTTGAGAGTTCGTCTAATGAAACCGCCGGAGCCTCATTTACATCTTCAAGCGTATCAATAGGCGGCAACTCATCTCTCTGTTGAGGAAATAGGGTAGTCACTATCTTCTCTAAGAAGACTGGGCAAGTCGGGGGTGGCCTGGACAGAGCCTTGAGCCTGGCTGTTACCACCTTATAAGGACGACCCCAGGGGTCAGCATCCACCTCGTTGCTTAGCTCTTTCCAGCAGCGATCCTTGCTGATCCTAATAGCTTTTGTTAAAGCTGCTCTGGCGGCTTTATGATTTTCCTTGAGAGTGTTATAATTTAGGCGACCCCGCCCTCGTTGTGCCAACCTACGTGTACGGTGGCATTCTCTGCGAAGTTCCGCGATCTCGTCAGTCCACCAGTACACTGGAGGACGGCGTTCCTTCCTGAGGCTTTTTGTCATTGATGCATCACAAGCGTCAATGACCCGTTTCATTACAGTTCTGACCATATCCTCCGAGTTTCCGACCAACATAACGTTGCCCTTCATCATGGCAGCGAAAGAATCGCGATCAAATGTCCTATGGTTCCAAATTGCTCTCCTCCTAACCCTTGCAGAACTTAAACTACACCTCTCCCTGACTTCATATACAATAGCTTGGTGGTCGCTATGTGTATAATGATCGCTAACTTCCCATGCCGTAATCCGTCTAGCAAGGCTATCACATGCGAATGTCAAGTCAACGATGGAGCTGCGGCCATTCATGGCAAAGGTTGGACTGTTCCCGGTGTTACAGAGGTAGACGTCTAAACGGGCAAGGCTGTCCAGGAGAGCCATCCCACGCTGGTTTGTTACCCTGCTGCCCCACTCAGTGGCCCATGCATTAAAGTCCCCAGCAATAATAAGAGGCCTTCTTTCTTTCGCATCATCCAATAATCTATCAAGTAATGCCTTGAACTCCTGAAGCGACGCACTGGGTGCGGCGTAAACACTATAAAAATAAATACCGAACCCCTTGATCCAAGTGAAACCATCTCCTGGGTCTTGCATAACTTCCTGGACTGGACTATTTCCACAAATCCACACTGCAGCTCGATTAGACGCATCCGAAACCCATTGGAGACCGTTTATATTTCGGTATTGCTCGCACAGGATTGCGACGTCTATCTTCAGCTCTCGTACCGTCTGACTCAGAAGGTCTTGCGCCGCCTCGCAGTGATTAAGATTGAGCTGAATAACCCTCATTCTTATTCTTCCCACCCCGTTCCGCCTTCTGCAAAGCCTTTTGGTAATAGGGGCACTTATAGCTACCAGTTGCATGCGTCTCCCTGTCTTTACCTTGACAGAGGCAACAAGTAGGGCTCTTAATGCAGGTTTTAACAAAATGCCCTCCTTCACCGCATCGATGACAATTCTTTGACCTGTCAGGCCCTTTACAGTTTCGCGCCAGGTGGCCAAAATCCCAGCACTTGTAACACCTGGTAACAACTATCTTCTCCCGAATGCGACACCTAACCCAACCAATCCTAATTTTGTTCATTCGAACTGCTTTCCTGGCTAGCTCTGCTGGTAGTGCAATCACGGCCGTTTGGGTGCCACCGTACGCGGTGCGAATAGACTTAACTATTACTTTCCTGCTATTGGCTCCCTCCAGCTTTTTCTCGAAGGCATCAACAATATCTTTGCTCGTCGTGACTTCGTCCAGATCTTTAATCTCCAGGAGTACCTCACTTGACAAAGTCCTTACCTCCGCTTTTCCTTGAAGTTGCTCGGCCACTGCGGTCTGAAACTGCACTGATTTCGAGCAGCCCGCGGCTCCCATCTCCAAAAGCAGGTCTCCTGTGCCTCGCTTTCTTATTTTAACTACATTGAGGCCCAGTTCTTCAAGCTCCGGGGATTCCTTCATTTGGCGCAAAATTTCCGCGTACGTCGCCCCCTCTTTGGCTCTCACTAATAAGGCATCCCTACGCTTGGGAATAGAGTGCGATGGTTTCTTCCTCCTTGCCTCAACTGTCTTCCATTCGCTCTCAGGTGCTTCACCAGACTCAGGTGGGCTCCTCTCCAAAACGAGCGACTCTTCCACCCTTGGTAGCCCGACCATTCCCGACTTCTTTCCTTTCTCTTTAGATTTTTTGGGATTATTCTTCTTGGATAGCACCCCTTTGACGGGCTGATCTGATTCCTTGATACCTTCCTTACTACCACACTGGCAGTCTGGGACGGGCAGCCCTCTTTCGTGAACCGCAACCACTTCATCAAAACATGTGCGCATTGCATGCGCCAATTTCTTGATATCGCCGTGCACATTGTGACGAGGTTTGATAAACTCTAGAAGCTCAAGGATCTTCTTCTCGAGGTTACAAAGTGCCTCTTGTTTCTCATCTCCTCCATTATTACTTGGTGCAACTAGCACATTGTCCACCTCCGTGACATAAGCTGATTGGTCACTACATACCGAAGCCTGATCTACAGCTTCCAATTCTATGCGTGTCCCGCGAAGTTTGCTATCACTCGTAGCAATATCTGCCCCGGGTGCCGAGTGATCCGCACCCTTGGCATTGCAGTTACTTGATGACGACGCCCGGTGGCCCGCTTGCTCACCACCGACCGCCGGTACTGGGGCTCCGATCCCCTGCACCGTAATGGTTGATCCTAAAAGACCTTCCATCGTGGGTTTTTTTCTTCAGGGTCGCCTTCCCCTAGCGTTTTTGAGCTACCGCCAGCTAAAAGGAAATGGAAGAGAAGATGGGGGACAGTGAAGAATAGAGTTAGTATAGAAGAGTAGAACAGAAATGACTCCCTAGCCCTCGTAACCTAATAGCGTCGGGGTCGGAAACACAAGAGTTGGCCGATATGAAGATTGGCCTACAGGATAGAAAATAGAAGTGTGCCACAAGTAAGTGGAAGCAATGACACACCAAGAATGTGGGTATTGCAGGATGTATAGGCAAGTGACAGCGGACAGCTGCTCCGATTAGTCGCCTTCTACGACAGGGGGAGATCCCGAGGTGCTATTCTACTAAAAACCCCGACACCACACGGGTGTGTGTGTGTGTGTTGTGAGTGTGAGTGTGAGTGTGTGTGTGTGTTGTGAGTGTGAGTGTGAGTGTGAGTGTGTGTGTGTGTTGTGAGTGTGAGTGTGTGTGTGTGTTGTGAGTGTGAGTGTGTGTGTTGTGAGTGTGAGTGTGAGTGTGAGTGTGTGTGTGTGTGTATGTTGTGAGTGTGAGTGTGTGTGTGTGTTGTG